>JAGKTI010009552.1:3353-30690 GCA_018397915.1 Birgus latro | reverse complement strand
GAATGCTGTACTAATTTTCAGTCGTGAAGGCCAAAGTACATGTGTGAAGGCCATTATGGGCTGGTTCGCAGTTCCCTGTCAGGATGATTACCTGTCACAACAAAAATAGGACCAGTCGCCGTCTAGAGCAATTGCCTTCCTCTTCTTCTCACCAGTAGCGAGAGAGACAGAAGGGCGCTTCGTAGACATGATGGGTGCTCAGAACACAACGTAGATACAGAGGGGATCCCATAAAACGCTGGCAGCACAGAACGCTGTATAGCATCGGAGCATAAATTGTTTACACTAATGACTGCCCGGGCAGACTGGGAGTGACTCGACTCACTGCCGCTGCATCGTACCGCATATTGGTAGCCTGGAAAAAATCAAAATTCAATTTTCAAAGTACAGTTTCTAAATTCGTAGTCGAGCATTTGTTAGTTGACTGTTCGTAAGTAGGGGACCACCTGTATTGTATGAGTACAATACATTGGTGTGTAATGTTTGTGTGTGAGTTACCATTCACATGCTGTTGCCTCATCTCATTCCTGTTCCCCACTTTCCCAACTGTTTGTGCTTTTGATGGTCATTCTGAGATGATAATGTGGTGATCCCGATGATCAGGCAAAGCTGCATTTTCAGCTAGTCAGAAAGACCTTACCAATTTGCTTCTCATTGTTGTAGTTTATTTTCTATATTTTTCTAATAATATGTAGGGTGGTAAATAATTGATTCATGGTGATTTTGTTTCCCACTTGTTTTTTGTCCATGATTTGCTTTCCTGACGGGTGTTGTTTCTCTGGTGTAATGGCGGACACAAACAAACACTTACTTTACTCTATCAAAATTCATATTCTCATTGGCTGAGATTAGGTTAGTTTGGGTTAGGTTTAGGTTAGTTTAAGTTGTTAGTTAATGTAAGGATAGGTTTGGTTATTTAGGAAGTGAGGTTAGGATACATTACAGTGGAACCCCGGAATTCGTATGCCTCTCTACTCGTGCAATTCAGTTTTCGTACAACTTTTTCATCCAGAAATCACTCCAGTTTTCGTATGGCGACCCACTATTCACACTAAGCAGCGTCGTAAGTGCTGTGTGGTCACCAGTTCCTCTTTGTCTTCCGCCAGCTATGGATCAGTCATACAGGCTCCATTAAACTTTGTGATAAATTACGTATTTTCATTAGAAAATTGTGCATAATCATGGGCCCTAAGAAGATTAGTGAGTCAGCTGGAGCTAAAAGAAAAGCAGTGAGAACAACAGTTCAGCTGACTGAGCCAGTCAGCTCAATTGTTCTCACTGCTTTGAGAACAATAATTTGAGCTGACTCTAGCAGCCAGCTCAGTTGTTGTTCTCACTGCTTTTCTTTTAGCTCCAGGTGACTCACTAATCTTCTTAGGGCCCATGATCATGTACAGTTTTCAAACAAAAATGCATAATTTATCACCAAGTTTGATTTAGCCTGTATGACTGATGCAACAACTACTACTACTACTACTACTACTACTACAATTGAGCTGAAAAAAGAACTCATTGCAAAGTTTGAAAGTGTAACCCGTGTCTCCGGTCTTGCCATTCATTATGGTATCGCAAAATGTACCATTTCATCCATACTAAAGAACGGATTAATGCAAAATACTGTACATTGTTTCCTATGGAAAAAAGTGATTCGGTTTTTGAACAATTTGCAAATCATACAGCATCCAGGAACGAATTGTGTACAAAATCCGGGGTTCTACTATATTTAGGTTAGGTTAGTAAGTTAATGTTAGGTTAATTTAGTCAGGTGAGGCTGGGCTATTGTTATATAATGTTAGGATAACCGTACAATAAATTTCAGTAGATATAAATAGGTTTTAGTAAGCTGCCACAGTTACGCTTGAGAGACATGCGTTGAGAAAAACATGAATACAGTAAGACCTCACTATAACGGACTAATTGGGGCTCAGGCCAGTCCGAAATATGTGATTTTCCGATAAAAGCGACATCCGGACTTACCCCTGCTAATCCGGACTTTTTCCGATATATCAGACATTAGTCCGGATTGCATCGGTAGTTTTCACCACCATTGCAGTATTGTACTGTGTTATACCTTCACTACATTAATCAAATGGTATAATAATACTGTACTGTGCACTGAAAAACATGTCTTTTACTTGTCTTATTGTGGTGAACATAGCTGAAGTTGTCAGGCAGTCCGGACTGCTTTCTGGCTATATCAGACTTTTTCCGATATATAGGAGTTTAGTCCGGTAGCTCCTCGAGTCCGATAAAAGCGAATTCCGGTCTACTGAAGTCCGTTATATCGAGGTTTTACTGTATACTGTAATCAACAGGAAAACAAAGTAAACAGAAAACAGTCATTTACCACCTTGAAAATTATTAGAAAAATATAGAAAACATCCAAGAAGAAGAAGAAGAACTAAGTTGATAAGGTTTTTCCACTGCTTAAATTAAACCATTACTTTACCCCCTTCTCTCATCTAGGCACTTTTGCAGCACTACTAGACTGCAGGGGCAGATTGGGGTTGCCATGGAGCCTAAATTCCCCCATAAAAGTACACAAGACACTGGCTACAGCTCACGGTAGCACAACACATGTGAGAAGGGTCAACTTTGAAGGGAGTGCATCAGTTTGTGAGTGCGACACATAACAGTTGGGTGCAAAAGCTTTCACGGTGCAAAATTTGAAATTCATTCCAATCCTGTGTTACCTCATGATGAATATAGGAGCCTGGGGCTAGGCAAGCTGGTCCTGACATTTAAGATGAGAGTGACCAGTCTCACTCATCCCTCAGAGGAATTACATGAGCAATAAATCCCAACCATCCTTATGATATAAATTGACACAGGCTCAATCTGATTGGAGCACCTTAATTACCCACTAAACCACAGGTTCCTTAGTAAATGGATTCCTGGTGTACAGGAAATCATTTGGCTTGTCACTCAGTGTAAGTCACCCACAGACAGAAGGAAGAAGAAAGAAAGAAGGACATAAGAGGAAGAAAGGAAAGAAGAGAGGAAAGGGCAGCCACCAGAGTGCAGCACTACATTGAGTGAGCAAATCAGTTAAAAAAAAAAAATGTAAATAACAAGGGATGACTGTAATTACATTATGAAGAAATGAAACTGCATGCACAGTCTCCCCACCTTCCTGTAATAGAGGAGGTATGAGGTTGTTTAAGTGCTGTACATTGCAGTGTCCATATCCCTGTGCCATTACAAAGGACTATATCTTGTGGGATTAGGAGGCATTCTAGCACCTCTTCCCTAATGACTTGCATTGCATAATCAACTTATTATTCACTTACACTCATTATATCATTATTGTATTGAAGTTGATTGCACAAATAGCATACAATACAATACAACATTATGTAAACATACCAGTTATAGAGGTAAACTGGAAAGGAAAGGAAGAGGTGGAAGAAAGCCTCTCAAGCCAACAAAATGAAAAGCCACAGATTAGAGGATTTCATGTCTCTCACCTCTGCCTCATTTCATTGCCGTCTAAAACACACTGTGAATAAGTGGACTGTTTGTTGAGACATCAGGACAGTTATAGGACAATGATGCGGAGAAACATGTGTTAGGGATAAAACTTTATTCCTGGTCAGTTTTGTGAGGGAGCCAACAAATTCAGTGACGTAATTGGTCAAGAATGAGCTTTGTGTCAGATTCATGCTTCTGTACGTCATGATTTCCTTTCAGGAATTCCACAGTTTAACCTCTTAGCATGATGATGCCTAATTTTTGTTCATTCTTGCAACCTATAATGATTTCACTCATTTAGGATAGACCTGTCACAGAAGAAATTAATGAAGGCACTATAGTTGTTTGTTTTTGTCTGAGGGAAATAAGGCACTCGTACAACTTGAACATTTAGTCATGATTGCATGAAATTCTTTGAGTCTTTGTTTTGAGGTAAGATTGAGAGTCTTTGGCTACAAGGAAGATCCATCATCCAGTGTGTCTGTACTCGGTCATTGACTGAGCTAAAAGGGGTTAGGGAGCTTTTCAGATTAAAATATACAGTAAAACCTCATTATAACGGACTAATTGGGGCCCAAGCTATTCCGGGAAAAGCGAAATTCCTATAAAAGCGACATTTGGACTTCCGCCTTCTAACCTGGACCTTTTCCGATATATCAGACATTAGTCCGGATCGCACCAATGGTTTTTAAACTTTTCACTACTATTGCAATACTGTACTGTATTATACATTCACTACAATAATCAAATAGTATAATATATATAATAATACTGTACTGTACTCTGATAAACATAGCTGTGATGAACATAGCTGAAGTGGTCAGTCAGTCCAGACCGCTTCTGGCTTTATCAGTCTCTTTCTGATGTATGGCATAAGAATTTAGTCCGGTTGGCTCCTCAGTACCAATAAAAACGAATTCTGGTCTTTTGAAATCCGTTATATCTGTGTTTTACCCTGTGTATATATCTATCTATCTCTATTGCCAGACGCCTTAATCCTGTAAGGGGTGTCCACAAACAAATCGCCTCCATGTCGCCCTGTCCCCTGCTGTTTAACTACCCTGCTCCCAGCTCACACCCCTCTCTCTCATATACCTCTCCACTCCATCCCTCCATCTCATCCTGGGCCTGCCCCCTCCCTCTTTCCCCCTCCACCTCACTCACATACACTTTCCTCATCGGTCTCTCACTCTCCATCCTCTCCACATGGCCAAACCACTTCAGCGTATTTCTCTTAATGCTTTCTGTCACATCCACATCCACATGACAGTTCACCTTCACATCCTCATTTGTCAGTCTGTCTCTCCATGTGACTCCACAGGCTCCTCTGAAATAACTCATTTTCACTGCTCCCACTCTTGACTTCTGTCCTTCCAACAAGGTCCAAGCTTCACTTCCATACGTTACAGTTGGTATCACAATACTGTCATGTAATAACTTTTTCACTTCCATGCTCACTTCTGTTTATCATCACTGGTTTCATGGAACCAGCAACCTTTCTTCCTTGTTGTACCCTTTTGAGCATTTCACCCTCTAAACTTCCATCCTTACTCATCACGCTACCCAAGTACTTAAACTCACTCACATTTTCCATTTCCTCCTCATCCAGCCTCACTGTACATTCACTGACTTCACATCTCTTGAAGACCATAATCTTACTCTTCCCAACATTCACCTTTAGTTTCCATTTCATTCACACTTTCCTAAACTTATTCACCAAGCCTTGCAGCTCTCCTTTGTCTTCATATAACAAGACAGTATCATCTGCAAACAACAGTACAGGGAGTTACTGCCCTCTCTCATTAGGGCTGCTCCAACATCCACTGCCCTACCTTGTATCTCCTTTATTTTTTAAGCTACAGAAATCCTAATTGAGCTGAATATGAGTGTCGTGAATTAGCCATTGTAATGATTTATCAGATAATTTACTCTTAATGGTGCCGTGCCTGTCAAGAGAGAATAACTTAGAAGCGAAGTACCATGAAAGCCATTAAGCTTCACAGTTTGTATGATAAATGCTACCATATACTGTATCATCATGATCATGGTCATCCACCTACTCATCATTGTCATCTATGTTTCTGTTTTTTCATCATCATTACAGTATCATTGTCATCATCACCATCATCCTAACTCAGTATTAAGCTTGGGATGGGCTTTTCGGGAGTTGGGTATAACCATAAGCTTCCTCATCTTGTCTGCTCTGTAGCTAGAAGAGAGGAGAAAAATAGGTTGTTGTATTGAAGGGGTTGCGTGTCCATTCCATCACCAAACAAGCCTTCACTGTTTTCAGCTCCATCCCATTGGCTATACCATGTACATGTAACATCATCATTTGTAGAAAGTAGATCAATCACTGTCATTTCATCATCATCCTGACCTCTTTTCCCACTTGAAGATGGGGTGAGGTTGGGTGCAGAAAACAAAGGTAGTGCAATCATGCTGATCATCATCATCATCATGAGCTCATATTTTCAGTGAAGGATGTGGTGCGGTAGGGCCATGAAAGCAATGAAACAGGAAGCATGAAAAGTAGTGCTATGAGAGACTGAAAGACTGGAATGAAGGTATGTTTTTTTAAGTTATTTTATATGGTCATACAGTGTTCTTGTATTTATGGCGATTTTTATGAACATATACAGTACATTTCATAGCTTGGGTTATTATTTGTGAAGAAAATAATATTGCCAAGTATGTAATTACTGTATGGAAGTTTAATAATTTGAAAGCTATTTAAGTTATCCTGAAAGCTATTTAAATTATCCTGGAAATAAGTTACCTCATAAAAATAGTAAAAGTATATTGAATGTATTACTAAAGTATTTGACATTTTTTCCTCATCACCAGACAGTTTTATCAATATTAGGAGAGAAGCTTTTGTACTAAAAGAATAACTGGAAATTGTATGTGTTTTTTTTTTTTTTTTTAATTACCAGAGGTCTTACTAAGCCAAATAAAATTGTCTGGTCATAACAAAAATACAGTACATAAAAAAAAAGTGTACTGAAGTGGTTTGTTTTTGTGTTGCATAATAGTAACTGTACAGAGTTTCAATACCAAAACTGCAGTAATGACAATCATGTATACACAGTTGTTTAGCTCAGTAGTGATTCATTTGATACTCAGGCTCCAGTGCATCACTTTGTAAAATAAAATCATCTGGCATTAGCTGGATGAAAATACAATGGCCTTGCATCCAACGTGCATTTCTTTAGTGCTAATCACCTTTTAATACACTGCATTTGGTACTAATTGCCTTTAGGATGGTAGATTTAGTTGTAATCATCTTTAGGATGGTACTCGTAAATGTAGTACTAATAACATTTAGGATGGTAGATTTAGTACTGATCACCTATAGTATGGTAGACACTCAAAATATTCTGTATCAACAGATGCGTATGAAATCTGAGGAGTTTTAGGGCGGGGGGGTCTGTTATTCTGGGAAGTTTAGAGGTGCACAGAGAACATGCATTGGCTGGGGGAGGTGATGTCACTGAGCGTCGGTCTCATTGTTCTTGCTGGTGTGCTAACACTAATACAGTAGTGTGTTGGAGAGTACAGTACTGTTTTTTAACAAATACCTGTCCTTATTCATTATGTCAAATTACAATTGTGTGTGTTTACCTGGCATTGTTTACAACATTCTAGGGATTCTTGTGCCTTAAATTAGAGTTTTGTATTGTCTAAATAATTTTCCCCATAAGGTTTACTATTTGCCCATTACATAATTAGTCGAGTAAGACAGTGTTGTCTGATCTAATAACAGCATGGATGAGAGGCCACTGTACTAGAGTTGTCCTGACCATGAGAGGGTTAATGGTACCAGTATTAACATTTAAATTTCTGTGACTCATTTTCAGCTGAATAAAATCAGCAGGATCAGAATACTAGAATTGTCCCTACTGTGTGATGGTTAATGGTACCAGTATTAACACTCTAACCCCTTATCAGCTGGATAAAATCTGTCTGGCATTAGCTGGATTGGAATAGCAGAGTTGCCTCAACCTTGAGAGGTTTAAAGTTAGAGAGGATTTCATTTAAGCATTAATATGTAAGAAGTAATGTTGACCATAATTTTTTATGCAAGTAATGTACAGTATCTGATAATGTTCATTTACTTAGTGACTTATTGTACTGTATAGTGTACAGTAAACTCTGGCATAAAACGTACAGCTTTTAGTGGTTGGTCCTCTTCCACTGTTCTGTTTGTGATGTGAACGTGTCAGTTTGTCATTCTCAGTTGCTCTCTTTATAGTGCTGCTCGTTGTCAGTCTTTTCCATGTATACTTTGTCTCAGCTGTTCCACTCTTTTAGCAGGTATTTTAAATGAATCTTGGATCTTTTCTGTAGATTATCTAGTACTCTCTTGTTTTGAGCTCCTGCAGTCTTTTTATGCAACATGTAATTTTATATTTTCCATCCATCCATCATCCAATCCTACGTTGCTCCATGAGGAGCGTAGAAGCCCGGGGCTAGGCAAGTTGGTCCTGACATTTAATATGAGAGTGACCAGCCTCACTCATCCCTGAGTGCCATTACATGAGCAATACACCCCAGCCATCCCTTGGATATAAACCTTCACCGGCTCAATCCGATTGGAGTGCCACAATTACCCACTAAACCACCAGGTGCCATAATTTGGCTATATGGTCACCACCCAGCATAGTAAATGGTTTGCTGGTGTACAGGAAACCATTCGGCCTGTCACTCAGTGTAGCCTCCTTTTATTTATTATTTACTGTATTTATTTTTCCTTTGTGGTAGGTGGGGACGCTCACCATCCACTCGCTCGAGGTAGTGCTGCTTTGGGTGTGAGCACTTTCCTCTCTTCCATCCTTCCTCTTCTGCCTTCCTTTCCTCTTCCTTCTGCCTATGGGTGACTCTACAGTGAATGACAAGCCAAATGGTTTCTTGTACACCAGGAAACCATTTACTATGCTGGGTGGTAACCATATAACCAAATCATGGCACCTGGTGGTTTAGTGGGTAATTAAAGTGCTCCAGTCAGATTGAGCCTGTGTAGGCTTATATCCAAGGGGTGGGTGGAGTTTGTTGCTCACATGGTGCCACTCAGGGATGAGTGAGGCTGGTCACTCTTATCTTGAATGGCAGGAACAACTTGCCTAGCCCCAGGTTCCTGCGCTCCTTATGGGGCGACATAGGGTCGGATGATGAATGGATGGATTGAGGGATTATATCTTAGCTTTTTTTTTTTTTATGTAAGGAAGAAGGAACCAAGGGCCATGGGCCCGCATACTGTTCCTTCCAAGAAAAAGTAAAAACAATACAAAAGAGAGCCAAATTCAAGATCCATTCATTTCGAGATGCCTGGACACACTGCGTTTGAAAGACTGGAGATCATAGGAAGTAGGGAATACAGACAGAGGGAGACAGTTCCAGAGTTGACCAGTTGCATAAATGAAGGACTGGGAATAACGGTCAACTCTTGCATTAGAGAGTTGGACAGAAAAGGGACGAGAGTTTGTTGCTAAACGGGTACTACATGCCCGTCGTAGAGGTGGAGGGATGCAAGCAGACAGTTCAGAGGAACAGTGACCATTGAAGTAGCGATAGAAGAGAGATAAAGATGCAACAGTGCGGCGAAGAGACAAAGGTTGAAGGGAATCAGTAAGAGGAGGAGAGTTAATGAGACGAAAAGCCTTTGACTCCACCCTATTGAGAAGAACCGCACATGGGGACCTTCCCCACACATGAGAGTTGTACTCCATACACGGGCAAATAAAACCCGTGTACAAGGTCAACATCTGTGCAGGGGTAAAGAAAGCTCGGAGTCGGCCCAGCACACCTAATCTCTTGGAAGCAGATTTCACAAGAGATGTAATATGTTCTTTCCAAGACAAATCCCGAGAGAATGAAACCCCTAGCATGTTCAAGGATGATGCAGGACTGAGCTGGACATTATTAAACATTAGTGGGTAATCCTGAGGAAGATTTTGTCGGGTTGATAAGTGTAAGAACTGAGTTTTTGATGCGTTAAAAATAACAAGATTATTTTTAACCCAATCAGAGATATGAGCCAAGTCAGACATTAGGTGTGCCATAGCCTCATCCCTTGTTTGCTGAAGTAACTGCTGAGATGGACGTTGCGGAAATCGAATGGAAAGGTGAAGGGTGGAATCATCAGCATATGAGTGGATAGGGTTAGATGTACAGCTTAGAAGGTCATTGATGAATAAAAGAAAGAGAGTTGGTGATAGGACAGAGCCCTGAGGAACACCACTGTTGATAGGTCTAGGAGAAAAACGATGGCCGTCTACAACAGCAGCTATAGAACGACCAGAAAGGAAGCTAGAGATGAAGGCACAGATGGAAGGGTAGAAACCGTAAGAGGGCAGTTTGGAAATCAAAGATTTATGCCAGACTCGATCGAAAGCCTTTGAGATGTCAAGTGCAATGGCAAAGCTTTCGCCAAAGTCCCGAAAGGAGGATGACCAGGAGTCTGAAAGGTAGGTGAGAAGATCGCCAGTGGAGCGTCCCTGACGGAACCCATACTGACGATCAGAAAGAAGGTTGTGACAGGAAAGATGCTTTAAAATTTTTCGGTTAAGAACTGATTCGAAAACTTTTGATACGCAGGATGTTAAAGCAATTGGACGATAGTTAGAGGGTTGGGAATGGTCACCCTTCTTTGGGACTGGCTGAATGAGAGCAAACTTCCAGCAAGAAGGAAAGGTACAAGTTGAGAGACAAAGGCGAAAGAGTTTACCTAGGCAGGGTGTAAGCACAGAAGCACAGTTTTTGAGGACAACAGGAGGGACTCCATCAGGCCCATATGCCTTGTTAATATTGAGGCCAGTGATGGCAGAAAATACATCAGCTGAAGAAATTTTAATGCCAGTCATGAGGAAGTCTGAGGGGGGAAGTGATGGAGGAACAGCACCGGAATCGTCTAATGTAGAACTGGAGGAGAAAGTCTGAGCAAAGAGATCTGCTTTATCAGTAGAAGAAATAGCTACAGAGCCATCAGAGTAGAAAAGAGGAGGGAAGGATGATGAGGTAAAGTTGTTAGAACGGTTTTTGGCAAGGTGCCAAAATGAGCGAGAAGAATTCGAGTTGGAGAGTTGGGAACATTTACCACGGATGAAATTATTTTTAGCAGAGCGAAGAACAGACTTAGCACGATTCCGGGCAGAAATATAAAAAAGATGTGATTCAGGGGTGGGTTGGCTCCGGTACCTTTTAAAGGCCCCCTCTTTGTTGCGGATAGCATTAGAACAAGCGTGATTAAACCAAGGCTTTCTTGCATTAGTCAGAGGATGTGAAAAAGGAATGTATGCTTCCATGCCCGAGAGAATAACCTCCGTAATGTGCAGGGCACACTCAGACGGCTCCCAGCCATGGAAGCAATAATCATTCCAAGGAAAATCAAAGTACTGCCTGAGGGCCTCCCAATCTGCAGCTCCAAAGTGCCACAGGCGGTGTTTCTTTGGAGGGTCCACAGGCTGTACTGGAGCAATAGGACAGGTTAAGGTAATAAGGTTATGATCGGAGGAGCCCAGCGGAGAGAAAAGATTAACAGTGTAAGCAGAAGGATTAGTTGTAAGGAAGAGGTCAAGTATGTTGGAATTCTCTCCAAGTACTTTACAGTACTTAATCTACCTATCTTTCTTTTATTTAATTTTTACCTTTTCTTGTCATTCTCTTTTTCTCCCTTACTCTTTTCCATTGTTCAGCATGTCCCTTTCCTCTGATTTAGTGCCATACAATCTTTGATACCTGGCACGAGGATCCATAATTCACTTCAGTTTTAATGGATGATGCCACTTTCACCCATGTTCCTCTAGTCTGGGATGTCTTTTCTTCCTTGATGTTTGTGTGATCTAGTGTTTCGGATGGTTCAGTCAAAATAACAAGCTTGCAGGAATTTGATCCCCAAGAGGTGATTGGAATTATTCAGTCATGTATTGCCACCAGTGGGATTATGCTGGTCACCTACCCTACTAAAAAAATGAAATGAATGCAACAAATTTTCATAATGCATTACATGGGGTACTGGTATAGTGTATATAATTTTAAAATATGAAATTGATGGGGATACCCATCACACACTCACTCAGTGTATTGCTACTTTCAGGTGATTCAGCACTTGGTGACAAGCCAAGTTGTTTCCTGTTACCCAGGAAACCATTTTTATGTACCACATTGTGTGGTTACATTATAAATGACTCCTGGAGCAGGGGAGAAAATATTGCCCCATAATTCCTATTAGTGTGAAGGCCAAGCAGGATATGATGGCAGAGAGTAGGACTCCCCCATACTCTGTTCTTAGTCCCTGGTAGAGGTTTAGAAAGTGTTGGACCTTGGTCCAGTATCTGTCAAGGGCCCTCAAAAAATAGCAGGATCGTATGGCCACAGAATGTACGAGGTGTGAATGATGAATAGAAGAGAGTGGAGGCAGTGAATGTGTTCAAGAGTGTAAGGAATGCTGTGTTGGTGTTGTGTGAAACTGAGATGAATGTGTGGGTGTAAGACTGATGTGGCATGAGAAGGAAAAGTCAAGAGTTAGAGAAGTTTTTTTTTTTTTAAGAAGTGTGTTTGGAGTGCACAGAGTGGATGATATAAGAAATAATGTGCTTTACAAGGCCTTTCAGAATGTGGTGCTCAAAACTTGAAGCTGGGAGAGGGCATGGTGGATCAAAAAGATGGTGGATGTGTATGATAGATGAGTATGTTGGAAAGCAAGATGTGACAAGGCTACAGATCTGACAAGAGATCGATTTGTTTTGATGAATTATGTATGGAGGAGCTTATGCCAAGGGTATCACTCCCGTTTTTAACTCGATAGTCATTAGATTCACAGCATCTGTATGTTAAGTAACATAAAAATGCATCTACAAGTAAAAAATGTACAGATGGTTAGAGCTGTATAGCCAGGGGCTCGAAAAGTGAGTGGATTAATTTCTGGCCCATTTCACAGGTCATGCTGTTGACTGGTTCCTCTTTTATCATGTTTTCTCTTTTCTTTCTTTCTGAACCCTACCTCATTGCACCACTAGGTGGGAAATAGAGCTCAGGATGATGTGATGGTGATGCTGTTGCTGCTGCAATTGCTACTGATGTTGGTGATGGTGATGATGATGAACTACTCTGACTGTACCAAAGTGGGGTGTGCCTGCAGAGATGGATGAGAATGGCAGTGCTTTAGTGGACATTTGTGCCGGGAGGGGGTTGGTGTTACCTAATACCCTCTTCAGGCACAAAATGATCCATAGGCACACATGGCGAGTGGTGAGAAGGGTGGCTGGTGGAATGAATGAACGGAAGGCAATGACTGACTATGTGTGTGTGGATGAAAGGATGAGAAGATGCGTAATGGATGCAAGAGTATATAGAGGCTGGGGAAGTGGACTTTCTGACCACCACTTGGTGGTGGCCAGAATCAGAATCCAAGCAAGATGGAGGAAGAGAAGAAGGGAAGGACAGGAGGAAGTAGTTCTTACAAGGAGGGTAGAAAAGTTACAAGAGGATGGAATAAAGGCTGAATATAAAGGGGAAGTGGAGGAGCAATTGGGTAAATATAGATTGAAGCAGATGGGGGACATGGAAGGTGTGTGCAAGATATTCACAGAAGAAATCTGCGCAGCATGTGAGGTGGTGTGTGGGGTGAAGAGAAGATGAAAGGGGGTTCAGGGAACAGCATGGTGGACTGAAGAGGTGAGAGAGGCTGTGGCACAAAAGAAGAAAGCATATAATGAGTGGATGAGGAACTGGGGCGTCAAAGAAGCTGAAAGACGGACGAGAGAGTTATATGTAGTGAGGAGGAGAGAGGTGAAAAGATTAGTAAGAGAGAGTAAGAAGAGAGTGGATGAGGAATTTGGAAGGAATTTGAGTGCAAAGTGGAGGGAATGTAAGAAAATGTTCTGGAAGGAGGTAAAGAGAGCTAGACAGGGTGCCAATGAAGTCAGTGGGGGTGTGAAAGATAAAAATGGTAGATTACTAGTGGAGAAGGGAGAAAAAGTAAACAGATGGAGAGAACACTTTAATGAACTGTTGAACATAGAGAATGAAAGTAATGCAAGTATAAGTGGCTGAGGAATGGCGGGGAGAAGGAGGGTTGTGAGAAGAGAGGAAGAAATCAGTAGGATGGAAGTGGTGGAAGCAATGAAGAAAGTTAAAATGGGGAAAGCCCCAGGAATTGATGGAGTGTGGTGAAATGCTGAAGCATGGGAGAAAGATAGTAATAGAATGGATGTGGAAGGTATGCAGATTGATGTGGGAGGAGGGTAGAGTCCCGGAGGATTGGAAGTCAGGTATAAATATTCCTCTGTACAATAGGAAAAGGAGAAAAATCAGTGTGTGGTAATCATAGGGGCATTTGCCTTCTTTGCGTAATAGGAAAAGTATATGGTAGGATACTTACTGACAGAGTCAGGGAAATAACAGAGGAATTAGTTGGAGAAGAACAGGGAGGTTTTAGGAAGGGAAGAGGTTGTGTAGACCAGATATTCATTCTTAGATCCTTAGTGGAAAAGTTTCTAGAGAAGGGAAAGAAGTTGTATGCAGCCTTAATGGATTTGGAGAAAGCATATGACAGGGTGGACAGACAAGGATTGTGGAAAGTATTAAGAAGATACGGAATGGATGGGAAGTTGTTGAAGGCAGTGAAGAGTATGTACGAGGGTGCTAAGGCTGCAGTGCGTGTGGATGGCAAACCGAGTGAATCTTTCCATCTGAAGGTTGGATTGAAACAAGGATGTGTCATGTCTCCATGGTTGTTCAATCTGTATAAAAGAGATACAAGGTCGGGCAGTGGATGTTGGAGCGGCCCTAGTCAGAGAGGGCAGTGTTTGGAAACTCCCTGTACTGTTGTTTGCAGATGATACTGTGTTTTTGAGCGAAAACGAAGGGGAGCTGCAAGGCTTGGTAGATGAGTTTGGGAGAGTGTGTAAGAAACGGAATCTAAAGGTGAATGTGGGGAAGAGTAAAGTGATGGTCTTTGAGAGAAGTGAAGCCAGTGAATGTACAGTGAGATTGAATGAGGAGGATATGGAGAATGTGAGTGCATTTAAGTACTTGGGTAGTGTGATGAGTAAGGATGGAATTCTGGAGGGTGAAGTGCTTGAAAGGGTGCAGCAGGGAAGGAAGGTTGCTGGTTTGTTGAAAGCAGTGATAAGAAACAGGAAGGTGAGCATGGAAGTGAAAAAGTTGTTACATGACAGTATTGTGATACCACCTCTAACATATGGAAGTGAAGCTTGGACCCTGTTGAAAGGACAGAAGTCAAGAGTGAAAGCAGTGGAAATGAGTTATTTGAGAGGAGCATGTGGAGTCACATGGAGGGACAGACTAACAAATGAGGAAGTGAAGGAGCATTGTGGTGTGGATGTGGACGTGATAGGAAGCGTTAGGAGAAACACGTTAAGGTGGTTTGGGCATGTGGAGAGGATAGAGAGTGAAAGACTGACGAAGAGAGTGTATGTGAGTGAGGTGGAGGAGGCGAGAGGGAGGGGGAGGCCGAGGATGAGATGGAGGGATGGAGTGGAAAGGTACATGAGAGAGGGGGGTGTGAGTTGGGAGCGGGGTAGTGAAATGGCGGGGGACAGAGCGACATGGAAGTGATTTGTTTGTGGCCACCCCATGCAGGATTGAGGCGTCTGGCAATAGATAGATAGATAGTTTAATAACTTAGTAGTATTACAGACACCACACTGATAAGGGACATACACCCGCTCCCTGTGTCATAGAGAACTGTTCCATAATTACAAATATGCTTATTGTACAATCGGCATCAAATGTCAAGTCACCTCTCGTGCTTTTTTCTTCACTGATCATTGAAAATTAGTCTAGTGAATAGCATCTAACACTGATGAATCTATCTGACCATAGATTAGTGTCATCAGCATTGCTTGTTGCATATTCACATCACAGATTTTCAAAAACTATGGAGAGGGAAACAGGAGAGGCAACAAGGCTACTGACATAGAATGTAATCATAGATTGCCAGTAGTTTTCACTGTGTATATAGTAAGTGTAATTAACAATTAATAACTAACTGAATTCATAAGAAAGTTTTGTAATGCTGAATGGGTAAAAAGTTAATGTGGAAAAAGAAAAAATTTAACCTCTTCATTGTGTTGATGCATTTTTTTTCCATTCATTTTTTACTACTTAACAATTTTATTTGGCTTTTGGATACTATTCAGATCTGAGAGGCCTTCATTAACCCCTTTACTTACAAGAGTTCACCCATAACCTAAATAAAAATATTTGGGGGTAGTAAGAATAAACTTAAAAAATATCATCTGACTGAAGGAGTTGGTATATGGCAATATAAATCTAAGGAAGTGGTAATGCCAAAATTCGGAGTTGGTATCTTCAGTCATATTTTAGCCGTGTTTACCATCAGCAGTTATTTATGATTCATTATAGATAAGTACTGTATACCTGTATTTTGATTTGTTCTCACATGTATATTTATTGAGTGCTGCTGATGTGAAGGTTTTTCAAGATATGATAATGAGAGTCTACTATTTATAAATAGAAACGCAGCATGTTTAACTGTTGTCTAACAGCCATGTCTTGGATGTTGGCTCTATTTTAATCCTTTCACTGCTCCAGGTGCCCTCCACATCTACACCCATGGATGAGGCATTGGATGGAGGAAGGTCGCTTTTCCAATGATTGTGATGTTCCCGTAATACACGGATCAGTTGGCCTTCAGGATCTATAGAACATGACATGAATATGTACATGGTTAATAGAACTGCCTGCCTATATCGGGCATGTGCCAACAGGGTGGTACAATACATACATACAACTGCTCCAGGCTCACATGTCTAGCCTTTTCATTCTAGATAATGCCAAAATATTTATTCAGCATTGGGAAACCACATCCACCTAAAGAATTAAGGGAGTATGCACAGCTTAATTCAGTAATACTGTACTTTCAAACAACTTAGACTCTGAACTATTGAAAATTGATTCCAACCATTCCTTAACAGTATAATTTAGTTTAACCTAATCTCTTTAGGTTTTAACACATTTCCGAGATGGCATAGAGGTACTATTGATTGTAAGTGTATCTTTAGTAACTTTTCTTGAATGGACTGTACACTTAAAGCTATTAGCTCCTCCTCATATTCAGGTACAAAAACCATTAATGAAACTCAAGACCACAATTTCTTTACCAACTTTTGATCAAACATCAACCTCAGAGCTTGTAGATGAGTGTGAGTAGATAGTAACTTTTGACTGAGTGTACAGTTGTGGACAAATTTCCACCTTACAGTTTACCACTTCTGTTTCACACTTCCTTCTGCTGGCCACTATCTCTGTCCATTGATAGTACTTTAATATAATATGTAAGGGAGGAAAGTGTGACAGACGTAATGGAATAGTAGGTGAACTTTTCTTGCTCGCTACTGTACCTACACTCCAAATGTGACATAATTACTTAACATTAAACAAATTAACTAAATACTTTATAACCTAGATGCACTGCTTTGATGAAGTCAGTGGTACTCCTGCCTGGCTTCACAGACAAAGGCATATTTTTCCCCACAATAGTAATTGCTAGCCTTATAACCTGTCCTACTGTCAAGCATCACACAGGGCTGGTTTGCAATCCTGGTGGGTCTGCCAGGCCTCCACTCATCTTGCTGAACTGGCCTCCCTGACAGCCACTCCCACCGTTCAGTATGAGGCATTCTCCTTGCCCCAACCCAGAAGGATGTTGCTGGAAAGGGAAAAAGAGAGTATTAGACTGTTATTTAACCCTGGATAAGTAACTTTAGTTTTATTGCAGTCAACTATGGGATACAAGTAACTTACTCTATTTTCTTTGGTTTAAGGCCAAATGAAAGAAAATTTAATGGAAAATAATTTTTTTATAATTTTTTGAAAAAGTATGAAAAAAATCTACATATTCTAATTCCAACTTCTACCCTCTAAAAAGTAAAAGTAAAATCTCCTTTTTAATGGTCCTCCTCTGGACATCTATGATCACACTTCTTGTAAAGAAAAGGAGAAACAAAGCAAATGAAAAAAACAACTACAAACGAGGAGGTAAAAAATGACATAAGTAGTTCATATTTTTGTCGTTTTCAAAGAACATGTCATAATATACATCTTACTATCTGTTGCCTGATGCTTCAATCCTGTAAGGAGTGGCCACAAACAAATCACCTCCGTGTTGCCCTGTCCAACACCACTTCACTGTCCTGCTCCCAGCTCACACCCCCCTCTCTCATATGTCTCTCCACTCCATCCCTTCATCTCATTCTTGGCCTCTCCCTCCCTCCACCTCACTTGCATGCGCTCTCCTCATCAGGCTCTCACTCTCCATCCTCTCCACATGGCCAAACCACTTCAGTGTATTTTCCCTAATGCTTTCTGTCACATCCATATCCACACCACAATGCTCTTTCACTTCCTCATTTGTCAGTCTGTCTTTCCACGTAACTCCATGTGCTCCTCTCAAATACTGTATCTCATTTCCACTGCTTTCACTCTTGACTTGTGTCCTTCCAACAAGATCCAAACTTCACTTCCATACATTTGGGTTGGTATCACAATACTGTCATGCAGCGACTTTTTTACTTCCATGCTCACATCCCTGTTCCTTATCACTGCATTCAAAGAACCAGCAACCTTTCTTCCCTGTTGTACCCTTTCAAGAACTTCGCTCATTAAACTTTCATCCTTACCATACTCATTACGCTACCCAAGTAGTTAAATGCACTCACATTTTCCATTTCCTCCTCATCCGTGGCTTCATTTTTCTTGAAGACCATAACTTTACTCTTCCCTACATTCACCTTTAGACTCTGTTTCTTACACACACTCCCATTCTCATTCAATAAGCCTTGCAGCTCCCCTTCGTCTTCACTTAACAATACAGTATCATCTTCAAACAACAGTACAGGGAGTTTCCAAACTCTATCATTAGGGTCACTGCAACATCCACTACCCTACCTTGTACTTCTTTTATAACCCCATCCATGTACATCTTACTTCTTAGCTATATAAATTATGGGTTCCATGTAGGTCTACAGTATATACTTCTCATAACATGCCAAAAATGATATTACTGTGCAAGGAACTGTGTCAATGACAAATTATTTGCCTAATATCCAAGAGACACCTCATATGGACATCGTACATACCTTTCACATAAGTCAGGTGCATAAATACAACTAACAAGGTACTTAGAAGGTAGACTATAATCCATGACAATTATCTCACCTCCAGCTCACTGCCATCACTGCAGTACCCTACACGAACGGCAACCGGGGTTCAGTGGACCCCGATGGCTCTAGGGCAAAATCAGTGCCAGATCCAGGAATGACCCCATCACCCCCCTAAACTACTCGACTAATCAGGAAGCTAGAGAGGTGGACAGGTCGTTAGGTCGTTTGGTTTAAAAAAAAAAAAAGTCCATTGGACCCCATGTTACTTTTCTGGGGTTAAGGATAATTTGATTTGTATATTTTATATGCGTGCAGTAATGTATATTATTTGTGCAGCAAGCTCTTGCTTTCCTTGATTAATGTACCTGAATTGTGTTCCAGGTATTAGGAAATCATGTTACACAGAGGTATCATAAGAACCTCTGTTGTATAGCTAATGTGTTCCCAGAACCCCAAGACTATCCCCTAACTTCTTTCCACAAGTGCTAGATCATTTTTTGCCCTCTCCTTCTCTGTATATTAATAATATGTTGCCCATAGACACAGACATAGTAGACACAATAAAGTTATGTTGGCTACCATTAGCAATGTGGTTTGTGATTACTCACACACACCACTTTTCAAGAAAAAAGTTCATTTCCTGCACTACCATTTTTTCTCAATTCTAGCCCACATTAATAAGTAGATAACTGATTTTTTTTTTTTTTTTAGTAAAATATAGCAGGACAGGTACAACACCAATTTTCTGGTACCCTTGGTTTCAGAGCCATGCCGGATGAACCGTTTTGCCGGACTAACAGGTGGTGCATGTCACATATTCGTTTTTCGTTTTTACGTTTTTGAAGGCTCCAACATGCTTGCATGCGTCGGCCTTGGTCACCTAATGGCGGCTCTCCACGCTGCTCGATCCCTGGCAGCCTCCCTGTTCAGTCCCTTAACCCTTAAGTCACACTTAATGACCTCGTCCCATGTCTTTCTCGGTCTACCCCTCCCCCAATATTAACACCTCTCACCCTCTGTACCCAATTATCATCCCCCATCCTCTCCACATGTCCAAACCACCTCAGCCTACATCTCCTCATCACAACACCAATACACTCCAGTCCCATCCTACCTCTCAACTCTTCCATCATAAACCCAGCCCCCCAAGGCCTTGCACGCAGGGACGCACTGCACATCCACCTAATCATTGTCATTTCTGTACCAGTAATAATTCAACAGGGACCAACAGACGTCGCATAATCATCCAGCAATACACCTCTCACCCACTGCCCTTCAGTAATCACACTCATGTCTAAATTTAAGTTTTTTATGGAACAACACAGCTTAGTTCATTACCAAGCTATAAGTACTATCCTATGCACTACACCACATGCGCTTTACATATTACACAACGTATCCCACTACGTTATAGGGGTTGACACCAGCAAGGGCATGCGGCCAGAAAACTTTCCCCTCGCTACCTAGTGACGGACTTTGGGGGGAGGCTTGACTGGGGTTCTGCCGGCATAGATCATGGGTCCGGGGCGAGATGGGGCTCGAACCTGTGCTAGAGGGTACAGGGCATTGCGGTTCCCAGGCTGCCGCTTCCGCTCAATAGAGAGGGGCCCGAACCTGGAAGTAGCGCCCCAGGAGGCTGCTCTATCATTGGGTGTATAATGGTGGGGCAGTTGCAGTGCCAAGCCGCGCTTGGAGGGTGTCCCTGCAGCTGTCCTGGCAGGATGCCCCGAGGCCACTACCACAGCCACTGGTAAGCTGGTGGGCTAGGGGTCCCAGATCCATTGCCTGGACCTGGGTCTGTGCAATGGGTCGGGCCTTTGGAATGTTTACCCCCCTTTATCTTACCGACTATGACTATGAACAAAAACAAGCACCAAAGCAAGCCTGAGGACAGCAAATCACCCAGGGGGTTTAGGGGGGGTTCGTGGAATGTGGGAAGTTTGAGAGGAAGAGCAGGGGAAGTTGTTGAGGCATTCAGTAGGAGGTTGGTGGATGTGGCATGTTTGCAGGAAGTCCAGTACAGGGGTGGATCAGCCAGAAAGATTGTTGGGAAGGATTGCTACTATAAGCTGTTTTGGCAGGGGGGAACTGACGGATATGGGGATGTGGGTGTGTTGGTTGCAGAGAAATGGGTGGAATATGTCATGAATGTTATGAGAGTAAGTGATAGGATATTAGTAGTGAAAATTTTGGTTGGGCAGAGGTTGGTTTCAGTTATATCGGCATATGCTCCACAGGTGGGATTGGATGACGCAGAGAAGGATAGATTTTGGGATGATTTAATACGTGTAGTGAGTTTTTTTTTTTTTTTTTTTATGCATGGAAGAAGGAACCAAAGGCCACGGGCCTGCATACTGTTCCTTCCAAGAAAAAGCAAAAACAGTACTAAATGTTGTATGGGTGATGATAAGGTAGTGGCTCTGGGAGGGGATTTAAATGGTTATGTGGGTGAAGCAGCTCAAGGTTATGAAGGAGTCCATGGAGGATGTGCGTATGGTGTGAGGAATGCGGAAGGGGAAAGAATACTCGAGTTTGGGGAGGCTATGGACATGATTGTGTGCAACACACATTTTAGGAAAAGAATCAGCCGGTTGATTACGTATGTGTCCGGGGGAATTAGTAGTCAGATAGATTATTTTCTGGTCAGGAGGGTTGATAGGAGATTAGTGAGGGATGTTAAAGTTATAGGAAGTGAGGAGTGTGTGCAGCAGCACAAACTGTTGATTTGTGACATGGTGCTTAAGGATCGAGTGATGAGAAGGAGGACATATGTACCTAGGAGGAAAATATGGAAGCTGGGAAACCAATCAGTAAGGGATGCCTTTTATAGTGAGATGAGGAGAGTGGTGGCTGAACAGGATGCCGTAGATAGATGCGTTAATGAACAGTATAGAGCCCTTAAAAACAACTTCTTGAGAGTTACCGATACAATATGCGGTTGGACAAGAGGCCCACCAAGACATAAAGTAACCTGGTGGTGGGATGAGGGTGTAGAAGCTGCAGTTAAGGAGAAAAGAAGGCTTTTCTGGGAATGGAAGAATGGTGGTAACAGGGAGGAGTACTTGGCTGCCAAGCGCAGGGCTAGAAGATAGGTATACAGGGCGAAGTCTGAGTCACAGAGACTTTTACTTGATAATCTAAATCATGGAGAAAGGAAAAATATGATTTTTAAGGTGACAAATCAGGTGAAGAGGGATAATCGGGACATTGTAGGTGAGCAGTGTGTGAAGAATGATGATGGAAGGGTGGTGGTGAGCAGTGAGGATATTAAAGATGCATGGAGAGAGCATTATAGCTGATTGTTGAATGAGGAGTTTGATTGGGATAGAGAAGGTTTGGAGCCAGCTGATCCAGTGTTTGGCCCTTGGCCTTTGATTGACGCTGCTACTGTGAGTCAGGCAATAGGCAGGATGCGGGTGGGGAAGGCGGCAGGTGTGTCTGGGTTGACTGCTGAAATGTTGAAGGCCTCAGGAGATACTGGGGTGAGGTTAGTCACTGACCTGATAAATATGATTCTATATGAGTGTGTTGTCCCAGATGATTGGCTGAGAAGTGTAATTGTAAATGTGTACAAGGGAAAGGGTGATGCCCTGGAAAGGGGAAATTACAGAGGTATAAAGCTCTTAGATCAGATAATGAAAGTAATGGAGAGAGTTTTAGAAGGTATGATTAGAGAAAGAGTGAATATCGATGAGATGGAGTTTGGGTTTATGCCAGGCAGGGGGATCACTGATGCCATATTCATTGTTCGACAGCTTCAGGAAAAATATATCGGAAAGAAAAGGAACTTTATTTTGTTTTTGTTGATTTGGAAAAGGGCTTTGACAGAGTCCCTAGAGAGGTGGTGAAGTGGGCAATGAGAAAGCTAGGGTTGGAAGAGTGGCTGGTTAGGGTGGTTATGGCCATGTACATGGGTGCTCACACCCAGGTAAGAGTGAATGGAGCTTTGAGTGATGAGTTTTCCGTGAATGTTGGTGTGCATCAGGGGTCAGTTTTGAGTCCCTTGTTGTTTATCATGGTGCTTGAAGCCCTCTCACGTGACTTCAGAGATGGACTCCCATGGGAGATGTTGTATGCTGATGATTTGGTGTTGATTGCGGAGAATGAAAAGGAGGGGGAGGAAAGAGTTAAGAAGTGGAGAGATGGCATGGGGCACAAGGGCTTGAGGGTGAATGCAGATAAAACAAAAGTGATGATATCTAGGGTTGGTGGCGGTACAAACAGAAAAGAGGGAGAGTGTCCATGTGCAGTTTGCCACAAGGGTGTGGGAAGTAATTCCATCTTGTGTAGTGTTTGTGATAAGTGGGTGCACAAGAAATGTAGTGGTATTAGAGGTGGACTGCGAGATGATGCTGATTTCATGTGTGCGGCGTGTCGGGGAGAGCAGGTGGAGATCGTTAGGCGTGAGAGGGTTGAACTTGCAGGTGAGTCTCTTGAGTGTGTGGAGGAGTTTCGTTATTTGGGAGACATGTTATGTGCCGGAGGTGGGGCTGGAGTTAGCTCGGTTGCTAGGGTGAGAAGTGGTTGGAAGAAGTTCAGGGAGCTGTTGCCTCTCCTGACATTGAGAGGACTCTCCTTACGTGCTAAGGGGTCTTTGTATGCAGCATGTGTTAGGAGTGTGATGCTGCTTGGTAGTGAGACCTGGGCAGTAAAGGAAGAGGATATTCGCAGGTTTAAACGTACAGAAATGACAATGATTACGTGGATGTGCAGTGCGTCCCTGCGTGCAAGGCCTGGGGGGGCTGGGTTTACGATGGAAGAGTTGAGAGGTAGGATAGGACTGGAGTGTATTGGTGTTGTGATGAGGAGATGTAGGCTGAGGTGGTTTGGACATGTGGAGAGGATGGGGGATGATAATTGGGTGCAGAGGGTGAGAGGTGTTAATATTGGGGGAGGGGTAGACCGAGAAAGACATGGGACGAGGTCATTAAGTGTGACTTAAGGGTTAAGGGACTGAACAGGGAGGCTGCCAGGGATCGAGCAGCGTGGAGAGCCGCCATTAGGTGACCAAGGCCGACGCATGCAAGCATGTTGGAGCCTTCAAAAACGAAAACGTAGTTAACTTCATCCGATGCTGTCGAAACCATTCCATCATCACTTGATCGTGCTCAGTACTCTTCTCATCTTTCATTGCTATTCCATTGTTCATTTGCTTCTCAAATCATTGCCTGCATACAATTTCAGTATTTTTTTCCACTCTGTTACATTCTTAAGCAGGTGACCAACGAGTACCATATATATCACAACTACTGCATGGGAGTACTATGGTCCAAATTTTTCAATGGTTGTACCTTATCCTGCATTATTGGTTTTGTTTTTAGCATAATAAAAATGTCTTACTGTGTTAGGCGATGCATTCAAAGTCCAACTACACTACTTGTCCTTTGATCACGTGCAAATAATGTGGGGTCCTTTTCTAGACCGGGTCTAGTGCACACAACTAGAGGAACAGGGCACAAAAACTCTGGGCAACCAACCTTTCACGTATATTACCTTAAATTCGTATAACACAGAGTACAATGTGAATTTAATGCTGACACAATACACTATACAGGTTTCAGGCACTATCAGGACAGGAGGACTCCGGCTTGGCTTCTGAGGTCTCGGGCTGCTTGCAGTTGTTGGCCAGGTGTGGGAGGTGTCCCGTCAGGCATGCCTTCCCTTAGGGGGCACAGGACTATTGCCAGGGGCCAAGTCGTCTGAAATGAACTGCTGGGCGGCGTGGAGAGGGGCCCTTTCCTAGTGGGGCCTCGGTGGGGAGTTCGGTCCTTGGGACTGTGACTGAATAGGGAGAGTAAACGTGCTTGCTTGCTCCCACCCTGGAAAGTAAGTTGCCGTCCGATGAGGCTAGGGAGGTCACACCCTGGGGTCCTGGGGGTGCCTCTCGGAGTCCGAGGGCTGCAGTCTCTCTCAAGTCAGGCCGCCGTTAGGTGCTGTCTGCGGTGTCCCTTCCTCCGGGAGTCCGACAGCGGGTGGTCTCGTCTGGGCACCGGCTACACTGATCGAATCCCTGGGGTCACAATGGGGCCTTGCCAGACCTCTTCCAGGTGTAACTCTTCCTGGGGGCTGCCTCTGTGGGGAGAGAGGGAGGTGTCCCACTCAGCCACAGGAGTGGTGGGCCAAGCAAGGGACATCCTCCGTGGGGGAAGTCACAGGGGTAAAGGGCGAGGGATGGGCGGTGACCGTTCCCTCCCTGGCACGGCTAGTGGCTGTCGCTGAAGTCCCTAGGGCAGCAGGTACAGAGCGGCTAGTGGCCGTCTCCTTCCTGCCGGTGCAGCTAGTGGCCGTCACCGGGGCCCAACTTCCTGAAAGGACTGCATACGAGGTGCGGCTAGTGGCCGTCACCGTGGTCCTGTTATGCAAGATGCAGCTAGTGGCCATCACTTGCCTGCTGGTGCGGCTAGTAGCTGTCACCGAGGTCTCATTTCCTGAGAGGACTGCAAGCAAGGTGAGGCTAGTGGCCGTCACTGAGGTCCAGCTCCCTGGAGTAACTGCAGACGAAGAGGGGGCGGTGACCGTCTTTTCCCTAGTGCGGCTGGCGGCCATCACTTGGCTCTGCGGAGGGGGGGGGGATGCAGCTGTAGAGAGGTCTGTGGCCGTCTCTTTCCTAGTGCTGCTAGTGGCCATCACTTAGGTACTGTCTGGGGCTGTAGTACAAGCCCCAAAACGAACCTGTCAAACACTGGTCCGGCTGGAGAGTAACCTGCCAGGGCTGCGGGGTTGGAGTTGGCTTGTCTGAGAGTAAGAGGGGAGCAAGGTAGTGGGGGACATAGGCCAGTCTGGCCCTGGTCCTGTACGCGCCTCCTGGTGGTCTCCCTCCGGAGTGGGTGTCGCATCCTCATTGCCACTCCGTGGGGTGGGTGTTGCGTCACCCCTCCTGTGGTGTTCCGTCGGGGTGGGCATTTCACACTGCATTAAAATCCCCCACTGTGACTGATAGGTGAGTGAAAATATACGTGAAATTATGGGTGGCACTGGGTAGCTACATACTGGTTACTATAGTAATGTCAAGCCATGTGGCGACTGGCGACTGGTTTCCATTAGACAACCCCGAAATGCAATAATGTTTTATGTATTCCACTCACCTATAAAGTCTCAGAAGAAGAGTAGATACCAGTGATGGAAATAATCTTTGATTTGATGGTAAACCTGTGAACCCTGAACCAATAAGCATTTGTATCCATATATTGCTTTATTTGGGTATTGAGGAGTTTTGTCGTTGCAGTAGTTTGGCGGGAAAATTAACCACAATCAAAGAAGTTTGTTTTGGAACTGACTGGCATTTATGCTTGACACCACCACTGACGCCTGAATCTTTCTTAGAAACCATAGCAAGGATTTACTCACTGCATTCACAGACTCCCTGACTGTCTTTCCGCTTCAAGGGCAGAACTGTACTTGACAGACAGGGACTTCGTTGCGCAGTATCTTTATCTATGGATGTCTGTTTCTATACTGACAGTCATGGAGCCCTATATAAAGTACTGTCTGCTACTCCCACAGACTGTGATATTGTCAGTAGATATCTATCAACCATCCGGTGCACTATAAGAGTACAGCTCATAAAGTCCGCTTTACATAGATTCCTTCCCATGTTAGGATACCCTTCAAAGAAAAGGCTGATGACCTAGCTCATAAAGCCTTGTTATTGGACTCTCCTGATATGTTGCATACAGCTATACTTCTGTCAAAAGTACAGTAAACTTTAAGTCATATTATTAGACAGCTTCATGCTAGCGCTGCAAATGGCAGTACTATCTCTCTTCACTATGTAAATGTGCTTTGGAATACTCAAGTAGCATATGGCCAAAGAGGTGAACTTATGACGCTGTTGTCATGATACTATGACTTGGTTATAAATAGGCTGTTATTGGGAATTCACGAGATGACCCTGTTCTATGTGCAGTTTGTGGGGCACCTGCAACACACACTGCATCGCTATAATAATGGAATGTCCAATTACTGCGAAGTACAGAAACTCACGACTTATTACACTGACTGAGCAAATCTCATGGTTAATCGATGAAAATCTGTTACTTCCCATTCTCCGCGACTGTCTTGAATTTATACCTAAATTCTAGAAAGCACAGCTCATATCATGTATAGTTACATATGCAAATACCTGCTACTCTCCGATCTATTTTACATTCATCGTCTAGATCCATTACGTTACTTATTACTATGCACTTCTCGTTTGCATATTTGCAGCACAGCCGCATAGCCTACGTCTTGGAATAGTCGCTGACAAATGCACTACTCGAGCCAAGTAAGAGAAAACTCCAGTGTGTACCAATGAAGGACATTGTATAAAATAAATAACTTTTTTTTTTTTTTTTATATGCATGGAAGAAGGAACCAAAGGCCACGGGCCTGCATACTGTTCCTTCCAAGAAAAAACAAAAACAGTACAAAAGAGAGCCAAATTCAAGATCCGTTCAATTCGAGATGCCTGGACACACTGCGTTTGAAAGACTGGAGATCATAGGAAGTAGGAAATACAGACATAGGAAGACAGTTCCAGAGTTGACCAGTTGCATAAATAAAAGACTGGGAGTAACGGTTAACTCTTGCATTAGAGAGTTGGACAGAAAAGGGATGAGAGTTTGTTGCTAGACGGGTACTACGTGCCCGTCGTAGAGGTGGAGGGATGCAAGCAGACAGTTCAGAGGAACAGTGACCATTGAAGTAGCGATAGAAGAGAGATAAAGATGCAACAG
>JAGKTI010009551.1:0-24079 GCA_018397915.1 Birgus latro | reverse complement strand
ACGACGACGACGACGACGACGAGGAGTAGTAGGAGTGGTAGTAGTAGTAGTAGTAGTACTAGTTGGCTCAAGGACTGTGTGGGTAAGGTTGAAAGTTGGACTACAAATGTGGGTGATCGTGTGCGTGTATGCACAAACGCAAGATCATGCAAGCAGAGTGAGAGAAGAGTTCTGGACAAATGTGGAAGTGTGTATGGAAAAGTTTGAAAAGAATGAGAGAGTGTTGTTGACTGGAGGTATGAATAGAAAAGTAGGGAATGTGAGGGTGGATGGAGTAGTTGGTGAGTGGGGTGTGCCTGTGGAGATGGATGAGAATGGCAGTGCTCTAGTGGACATTTGTGCTGGGAGGGGGTTGGTGATAGCCAATACCCTCTTCAGGCACAAAGTGATCCATAGATATACATAGCGAGTGATGAGAAGGGTGAGTGGTGAATTGAATGAACTGAAGGCAATGATTGATATTATGTATGTGTGGACGACAGGATGAGAAAGTGTGTAATTGATGCAAGAGTATATAGAGGTTGGGGGAGTGGACTTTCTGACCATCACTTGGTGGTGGTCAGAATAAAAATCCAAAGGAAATGGAGAAATAGAAGAAGGGAAGGACAGAAGGAAGTAGTTCATACAAGGAGGGTGGAAAGGTTACAAGAGGATGGAAAAAGAGCAGAAAATAAGGGAAGTGGAGGAGCGACTAGGTAAATATAGATTGCAGCAGACAGGTGATGTGCAAGGGGTGTGCAGGATATTCAAAGAAAAAATCCGTGGAGCATGTAAGGTGATGTGTCGGGTGAAGAGAAGATGAAAGGAGATGCAGGGAACAGCATGGTAGAATGAAGAGGTGAGAGGGGCTGTGGCACAAAAGAAGGAAGCATGTAGTGATTGGGTGAGAAACAGGGGCGTGGAAGAAGCTGAGGAACGGAAGAGAGAGTTATATGTAGAGAGGAAGAGAGAGGTGAATAGATTTCAAGAGAGAGTAAGAAGAGAGTGGATGAGGAATTTGGAAGAATTTGAGTGTAAAGTGGAGGGAATGTAAGAAAATGTTCTAGAAAGAGGTACAGAGAGTTAGACAGGGTGCCAAAGAAGTTAGCTGGGGAGTAAGGAGATAAAAATGGAAGATTACTAGTGGAGAAGGGGGAAAAAATTAGCAGATGGAGAGAAAACTTTAAGAAATTGTTGAACATAGAGAATGAAGGTAAAAAAAAATGCGAGAATAAGTGGCTATGGAATGGCTGGGAGAAGAGGGATGTGAGAAGAGAGGAAGAAATCAGTAGGATGGAAGTTGTGGAAGCAATGAAGAAAGTTAAAATGGGGAAAGCCCCAGAAATTGATGGCGTGTGTGGTGAAATGCTGAAGCATAGGGGAGAGACATTAGTAGAATAAATGTGGAAGATGTGTAGACTGGTCTGGGAGGAAGGCAGAGTCCCTGAGGATTGGAAAACAGGTATAATTGTTCCCCCTGTACAAAGGAAAACGGGAAAAAGAAGAGTGTGGTAATCATAGGGGAATTTGCCTTCTTCATGTGATAGGCAAATTATATATTAGGATACTTATTGACAGAGTTAGGGAAATAACAGAGGAATTAGTTGGAGAAGAACGGGGAGGTTTTAGGGAGATAACAGGTTATGTAGATCAGATATTCATTCTTAGATCTTTAGTGGAAAAGTTACTAGAGTAGAGAAAGAAGTTGCATGCAGCCTTCATAGATTTGGAGAAAGCATATGACAGGGTGGATAGACAAGGATTGTGGAAAGTATTAAGAATATATGGTGCAGAGGGGAAGTTGTTGAATGCCGTGAAAGGTTTTTTTGAGGATGCTAAGGCTGCAGTGCGTGTGGATTGTGAACTGAGTGAATTTTTCTATCTGAATGTTGGATTGAAGCAGGGATGTATCATGTCACCATGGTTGTTCAATCTGTATATGGATGGGGTTTTAAAAGAGATACAAGATAGGGCAGTGGATGTTGGAGCAGCCCTAACGAGAGAGGGCAGTGTTTGGATACTCCCTTCTTGCTTTACTATCCTCATCCTTCAGCATGTAGAGTTAGATCTCGTAGTCATAGTCTACTCTGTAACAAACACCCTCGAAAGGACCATAAGGTCTGTTTCTGTTTGCTTTCCTTTGTACTCCTTTGCACTTTGTACTGTTGTTTGCTGATGATACTGTGTTGTTAAGTGAAGACGAAGGGGAGCTGCAAGGCTTGGGGGATGAGTTTGGGAGGGTATGTAAGAAACGCAATCTAAAGGTGAATGTAGGGAAGAGTAAAGGTATGGTCTTCGAGAGAAGTAAAGTCAGTGACTGCACAGTAAGGGTGGATGAGGAGGTGGAAAATGTGAGCACGTTAAAGGACCTGGGTAGTGTGATGAGTAAGGATGGAAGTTTAGAGGGCGAAATGCTTTAAAGCGTACAACAAGGAAGAATGATTGCAGGTTCCTTGAGAGCAGTGATAAGAAACAAGGACGTGAACATGGAAGTGAAAATGTTACTGCATGACAGTACTGTGATACCAACTCCAATGCATGGAAGTGAAGCTTGGACCTTGCTGGAGGGACAGAAGTCAAGAGTGAGAGCAGTGGAAATAATTTATTTGAGAGGAGCATGTGGAGTCACATGGAGAGACAGACTGAGAAATGAGAAACAAATGAATAAATGAAAATGTGACATGACGGCGCAACAGCAGAGGTCATATGTCGCCGAATACAAAAATGAAAAGAAAGTCAAAATATATAAAAACCATAAAAAACAGACGGAAACGATGCATAAAACAAACCAACAGTATAAAAGAAACAACTAAAACTAAAACGTGGTGGAAAGATTGAGGTTAAACGAGACATTATAAAACACAAACTGTAATATGGTACAGCCCTAGAGCTTGTGAAGAAGGTCAGAACTCAACACAAAAGAGCAGATGCCTCCCCCCATAGCACAAGCCTCTTCCTCAAGCACTGAGGAGAGAAGGTACGATCCATTGCTGGCTCGGCAAACGGAAAGGTACCGCCACTGAATGTTCCCAAGACTGGGGCATTCCACAAGAAGATGCCTCACAGTAAAAGGAACCAGACAGTCATCACAATAGGGACAGGGCGCCCTCTCCATTAAAAATCCATGAGTCAGCCTAGTGTGGCCAATCCAGAGATGGACCAAAGCTGTTTCCCACTGTCGGGATAGTCCCACATAGCCCCATCGTCCAGGTTACGACGAATGCTGTGAAGTTGGTTTGCCCCTACTGCATCTCACCTCCTCTGCCAGCAGTAACGGACAGCCTCTACAGTGACTGTACATAAATCCTCGGATGGGACACAGTAATGAGGAGAGGAAGGGCGAGAGGTTGCCCACGGCCCCCACATGTGCAGGAACCCAACATAGTTGTACAGAGTATCCTCGCCTACATAATAAGTACAGCCACTTCAAGACAGACAGGACTAGGGGATGTGATGGGAAGCCACGAGACAAAGCTTGTAGGGCACTGGCTGAGTCACTAAAAATGGTGGAAGGACCTGGAGGAAAACTAAAAATCAATTTAACTGTGACTAACATGGCAGTAAGTTCAGCGGTAAAAACAGATGCAGGAGGGAGACTCCCACCACGGGTAAAATCACGAAAAATGACACCAAAGCCTGTCCTCACACGTGATTTAGAGCCATCAGTATATACAGGGACTGAGTCGCTGTGAGCAGAGGTGTGTTTTAAAAAATAAGGCAAAGCTGCTTGTGAGCAAAGGGAGGCCTTTCTTTCAAGAAAGTAATCACATGGTTTACCTCTGGGAAAAGCCAGGGAGCCACCCGGGGGACACACATAGGGCAAACAGGGGAGGACTGAACACCCAACCCCTCCATGGCAGTCCTCACTCTGTACCCAAACGGGTGTGGATAGCGAGGGTGGGTATTATAAGAGTGAAGAAGAGTGACCTCAGAGACAGCCTTACAACTCAGTGAGGCTGGATGACGGTGAAGGCAGTGCCAGCACTGCACCATTAAGGACTGCCGGCAGAGATCCAGCAGTGGTTTGTTTGCATCAACCAATAGACTTTCAATCGGGGAAGACCGGAAAGCCCAAGTTGACAGACAAATCCCAGCATGATGGATTGAATTTAATGGCTGCAGCCTTGCCTCAGTACAAGAAGATTATACCACACACCCATAGTCCAATTTGCTCCTTACTAAGGCACGGTAAAGGCAAAGCAGGATGGTTCTGCCAGCACCTCAAGACAAATGAGGTAGATTCGGTAGGAGAGACAGGACATGGAGGCATGACAGCCGTAATGAACGGATATGTGGTACCCACGTCAGTCTCCTGTCAAAAAAAAAGTCCAAGAAACCTTGTCTCGTCCAAACAGCACACCCTGTGGCCATATAACTGGAGGTCTGGATTACCATAGAGCCAAATCATCAACATACAGTGAGGCTGACACCCCTTCTGGAATTGAAGACACAATACCGTCCAATGCTAGAGCAAAAATGGTCACACTGAGGACACTTCCTTGAGGCACCCCTTCCTCCTGAGGGTACGAAGGAGACAGGATGACACCAACTCTAACCCTGAATGATTGTCCATGCAGAAAATTTAATATCAAATAGAGGCAGCCTGCCAAGTAAACTAAAAGAATGGAGTTGTTGGAAAATACCAAACTGCCATGTAGTATCATATGTCTCTTCTAGGTCAAAGAAAATGCACACCAGATGCTGTTGCCTAGCAAAAGCATCACATGCTGCAGCCTCTAGACGGACTAGTGCATCTGTTGTTAGGCGATATTTTCGAAAGCCAGACTGACACGGAGAGAGACATTCATTGCTTTCTAGGAAATACATTAAGCGCATGTTGACCATTTTCTCAAATAATTTATACAAGCAAGATGTTAAGGCAATTGGCCAATACTCCAGGGGACTGTAACCTGCCTTCCCCGGCTTCCGGAATGGCAGGCCAATAGCCTCAAGCCAAGAGGAGGGAAGAGAAGATTCCTTCCAGATTCTATTAAAAAAGCCACGGAGGAAATATAGTGCATCATCATTCAGGTGCCAAAGCATTGCATAGGGAATATCATCCAGCCCTGGTGAGGTATCATGACAAAGAGAAAGAGCAAACTGGATTTTATGATAAGAGAAAGGGAGGTTGTAGGACTCCATATTCCCTGAATGGAAGTCCAGCACCCTTGCCTCCTCTATCTCCTGTTGTCTGGCAAAAATTGGTGAGCTAGTATCTCTCTGACTGACCACCGCAATGGCAGACGCAAAAATATCGGCCATAGCTGCAGGATCGTCAACAGGCTCACCATTAGACATCAGCATGGGGGACCTGCCTCGAGTGAATTTTCCCAAAATCTTTCGCACCCTCTTCCACATCTGAGACACTGGCTTCTTTGAGCTGATGACACATAAGCCATCCAAGAGTCCCTTCTAGCTTGTTTCAGTACCCAACAAGCCTTAGTCTGCACCCTTCTGAACCCGACAAGATTATGCTCTGTCCTGCATCTGCAATAACGGGAAAAAACTAGCTTCTTAGCACGTACAGCAACACGGCAATCCTCTTTCCACCATGGGATAGGTCGATAGCGATATGTGCCAGAGGTTTTAGGAAAAGCATGAAGGGCAGCAGAATGCAGAATGGAGGTAAAGAATGAAACAGCCTCATCAATATGCTCTTCAACCGAGACATTAACAGAAATCAGAGAAGAGAAAAGGGACCAGTCTGCCTTATCCACTCTACACCTCGGTAGACGAGAACAGGGACTAGATATTGCTGCAGTAAGAGGATGGGAAAGTGGTCACTTCCATGGAGGTCCTCCATAACCTCCCAGGTAACATCCAGGCGACAGTCAGGAGAGCAGAGAGCTCAATTGCAGTAAATGAACTCATTTGCGGGTGAGAATGTGTAAACGCCCCAGTATTGAACAGGGCTAGATTCTCATCCTCCAGTAAAGACGCCAACAAACTCCCACATTGGTTAATAGGACAGTCACCCCACAAAGGGTGGCGACCATTAAAGTCCCCCAAGAAAAGAAAGGGCGTAGATAACTGGCCAAGAAGGTTCTCAAGTTCCTCCCTACCAACTACTGTGTTGGGGGGTAAATAAATGGAACAAACTGTATACCAGTGGTGGGCATACAACTGCACAGCTACACACTGGAAGGCAGACTGGAGGTGGACTGGCCGATAAGGGATGTCAGTTCTCACCAAAACAGCACTACTTCCAACAGGACCCTGGATTGCCACTGAGTAAAAAGCATCGTACCCAGGTGGTGCATGGGGAATGGCAAAGCCTACAAGAGTTTCCTGGAGACACACGTACAAAGAGGAATAAGTCAGGAGGGTCTGCAGCTCCTCCTAATTACCATGCAGCCCTCGACAATTCCACTGTAGTATACTGGCTGAGAATGCCATAATACCCATAGTGAGGAAGGAATCAGGATAAGGGGTGAGACAACCTTGCCTCCCGAGCGGGTTTGGATTGATGCTTATGAAAGCCCTTCGGAGGAGCCTGTTCAGCACCAGAAACCCGCACCCTCTCTCTAACATCCGAAGTAAACATGAGGATGAGGAAGTAAGTTTTACAACACTCCTTCTTGGAGTGGGAATACCAGTTTATTTGGAAGGCGGCTTGGGGGCCGCCTTTAAAGATGCAGGATGGCCAGTGCCCTCACTAGAAGCCCCAGATGTGGAAGTAGTGTCCACAGGACAGGAGTCACTTGAAGAGACCATCCTATGCTTTTGAAGTACCAGTGAGCTGTCCAACAATATCCCCAGGTGGGGACCGGACCAGAGATGAACCATCAGCTTCAGCCGTCACCTGGCTAGATCCCTCAGCCTGCTGGATAGAGGGATCAGGAGAGGTGTCAACTGAAGGGTCAACAATAGAGACCTTAAGTGGTCAGTCTTCATGTTCAAAAGACTCTGATCAACAACGGTGATGTTTGTCAGGCATAGATGGAGCCTCGGGCATACAGGCTACGACAGGAGGAGTCAGGTCAACGTGGAGATCTGTCACCAACATAGAGGTGTGCAGGTCGTTAGCCACTGCAGCGGGGGCAGAATCAGTCGGGGTAGCGGTTGGGAGAACATCATTCTCATCAACAGTACAAACCATGGGGACAGCATCCTGCAAATCACGAGTTGAAGGAGTGGGTACTGGAATACGTCAAGGCTGCCTCTGAGATACAAGGCAGTGCACCGATACTCCAGCAAGGACAGCAGCATAAGTAACTCCTGGATGGAAAAAGCGAGTCTGGGCCCTCGTCTTAGCTTCAGGAAACGAAACCCTCTCAGTTGTTCGAATAGACAAAATCTCCTTTTCTAGGCAGCACCGTGGGTAGTTTTTAGAATTTACAGCATGAAGACCCCCACAGTGATAGTATTTAAGGGGATCTGGACAGTCATTGGTGTGACTTGGTATGCTACAGACAACACATATAGCAGGAAGGCCAGCCTGTGCACAGCAGCAAAAGCGGCTAACATTTCCATAACCCTGACAGTGGAAAAACCACTTTGGGGTTGGCACTTAAAGCTTCACTGGAATTGACAGACAAGCGAGTTTCACCGATGCAGGCAAAGTTAACCTGTTAAAGGTCAGGAGCAAGGTCAGAGTAGGGGTCAGGACACCATCTATTTTCTTCGGTTGACACTCAGCTTTGATCACACTAGATGACTGCAGTTCCTCCAACAACCACGCCTCAGAATATTGGAGTAGGACACGGGATAATATGACTCCTTTACAATTGTTATAAGTAGCACGTGGTACGCAGCAAATATCGGCACCTGAGACAGACGTCAGAGCCATTAGGTGGGAGCTTTCAGGATGCTTCCATTCCCCCTTGAGATTTTAGGTTCCCTCCCACATGTAGACACTATGGCCCGGTGCAGATCAAAAATATCAACATCTAGCACTGGCTTCCCCTCAATGGATTTCAGTACCAGATATTTGGAATACAACGCAGGCACATAAGGCCTTGCCCCAGAGCCCCACCAACCCTACGCGACCACCTCCAAGTCCCATCTGATCGCTGGGGCAGAGGACGATAGTCCCGATGGGTCTGGAAAGGCTCCAGAGTGGCAATAAGTGAGGTGGAGTCCAATGAATGGGATGCCGTGTCATCAACAAGAGTTTTGTTTGTAAAAATCTCCATATATGCAGCCAAAAAGAACTTCATTCCCCCACCCCCTCACCTACCATGGAGCCCAACAGGGGGAGGCCATATGTCGGGGACAGACACTGACGACCCCAGGGGTAGCAGAGGTGTATATGAGGGAACCACCGGGGGACCCGGACAAGGGTGACTCCAGGACGATAGGAGCCACAAGGCCCCCCAGCGCCCACTTGACCCTAGCCAACGCATGACCAGCCAATTGACCTGGTCGGGCCCAACCATGCCACCCACCTAGACAGAATAAGGGACCAAAGAGGTGTATTGCTAGCTGCAGGGCACACCGTACAGCATCGTTCAACCCCCAAGACTCCCGTCTCCCAGCATTACGGGACGCCAAACACGGCCAACACGTGGGGAGGCAACAGTCCTGCCCTAGACGGCAAATGGGTAGGGACTAACATCACCAGCAGGCCTCCTCCATCAGTGATGTAGGGGGTGCTTGGTCCACGAGGCCGACAAATGCCGAACCCTACGAAGGTAGGCATGCCTCAAAAGTAGATGGCACCGCTAACCATGCTTCAAGCCCCACCACCACGTCAAGGTGACCCCCCGCAGCGGGGTGACAAATGAGGAGGTGAAGGAGTGTTGTGATGTGGATGTGATAGGAAGCGTTAGGAGTAACACATTGAGGTGGTTTGCCCATGGGAGAGGATGGAGAGTGAGAGACTGACGAGGAGAGTGTATGTGAGTGAGGTGGAGGGGGGGAGAGGGTGGAGGAGGCCAAGGATGAGATGAAGGGATGGAATGGAGAGATATATGAGAGAGGGGGGTGTAAGCTGGGAGCAGGGCTGTGAAATGGCAGGGGACAGGGCGACGTGGAAGCGATTTGTTTGTGGCCACCCCTTACAGGATAAAAGCGTCTGGTAATAGATAGATTATTATTATCATTATTATTTACTCCGAAATGTAGGTGTCAATGAAAGATACAACAGAGAATAATCCAAACGGGTAGTGTTTGCCAGTCTCTTGTGCCCTGCCCCCTACGAATGCCCCGCCCTCTTCAAGCTCTACTTGTTGCTGATTGGCTAAGATAATTATTCTTCTTATTGATAGAACAATGAGCCTTACCACGAAATAGTATCGCATTGTTTTCTTTTACTTTGAATTAATTTCTGTACAACAAAGGGGGCACTAAAATTTGCTAACTGTATCAAAATCAGTTTGGAAAGAACCACCCCGCCTCCTCCCGCAACTGCAGCTGAGTTTTGGCGCCAAGAAAATTTGGAGCTTGGCAATAACACATCGCAGCTGTGTCGCTATCACTATTAAGAATATTAAGTCATTAATCTGCCATGTCTAGTAAGTTACTACAGTATCATTGCCATATTGTAATTTTCCTTATTTATTTTCCTCATTAATTTCCATAAAATTAGAGGGCTCGAATACAGAAGTAGGAAAACGAAATGTCAATGGCTTCGCCTACTCAGTACAGCAGCTTACATAAATTGTATTCCACCTGTCGCATCATAATACTGTCCTTAGGCAATAGCAAAATGATTACGGTATATGTATTTGTACTTTCCTAAAGTATAATGAACACATGGACGTCATCCGAGGGGGGAAGGAGGGAAATGTCCCCCCCCTCACTTTTCAATCAGGGGGGACAACATATTGATTGTTCTCCTCACTTTTTTTTTTCCGAGTTTTATATACTATATAGACTCGGGAATAAAGTAATTTTGTACAGTAGTAATACAAGATAAGTCAGGATAATATTAGAAATTAAATACAGCTCACTTGATTTACAGCCAAGTTTGCTTTTCCTCAGTATTTATAACGAGAGAGAGTACGTGGGTGTTGTCTCCCTAACTAAAGTTTAAAGGCATGTAGGCTAATAATTACTTATGCCATCAATCTGTATAAGAATGTTGATTCTATACACTTGAAGCCATTGAAATCTTATAGATGGAAAAGGGTTTTGTGTGTGTGTGTGTGTGTGTGTGTGTGTGTGTGTGTGTGTGTGTACCAAATATAAGGGAAAAAGTCAAAACACTAAGTTCTTTGTAGAATGTATACCTTTTTATTTTCATAGAGGGATCTTTCGTTACTTTACATACTTTGCAGGCCGACGTCGTTCCTTCGTACTTTCTTCCAACATCCTTTACTATGAAACATATTTCCTAATTAAATGGAAAAAATATCATTGCAGTTAAGGGGTTAAGTAAAAGTTTTGTTGCTTCAATTAACGAGAGTGCCTGACACGTTTACCCGACGCTGGCACGGCAAGGCTAGCTTCCCTCGCCTCCCAGAACTCCTACTCGGGCCAATGGGTGAGTGGGTGGGGCCAAGGGGGCGGACCACAAGAGACTCTGGCTAACGCTATTCGTATAGGGCAGTTAGTGAACTATGACAGACAATACAGTACTCTGAAACTCTACGCCGTTTGTCTGAGAATGTTAACGTAATTAGACAGCAATGACCGTGTTGAGTTGAATGGATATCCCTCTCATCCTCCCATAAACGCTCTCATTCTTCATGTCTGGCTCCTCTTTTGTCGTCTCCCTTCTGTTACACTTTTGCATCGTTTATGTTTCCCACTATCTTGTGATAAGAAAGTAATGACGTGCAGGTGATAATAAAGATCATTTCTACCCACGTCACTACGATTGTAAATTGACTAATCATTGTCCTGATGGGGTTCTATATATATTCTCTGTGTTTTATAATCAGTTCTACTCTAATTTCTAATTTTGCATTTTGTTTTATGCTTTATTTTATACTTCTTTCTGACCTTGAAGATGTTATTATTCCTTCCTCTCTCTATCACTGTCTTGGAGTACAACACCTACAATTATTTATTTATTTATTCTTTCACGCACGGGACTGCAATTTCGGTTCCATGTGGTGTGGCTTGTAGAAGCACACGGGCTGTAAATCGCGTGAAAGACGAAAAAAAAAGTCACCAAAAAATAAGTTTTCGGTTGATTTTAGTCAAATTTTGCTGCGTTCTAGCTGCTGCATGTCTCTCCCAAGGTAAGACCTTGGCAACACTGCAATGGCTCATATGGGCCTCTTTGTAGTGATAAAAACTCAGTGCCAGTGCTGCCAACCTTGGGGAAATATCCCCAGATTTAGGGAATCGATGGTCCGAATGGGGAAATGGGGAAAATGTCTCTCAATTTGGGGAAATTTGGGCGTTAAGAATTTATTGCGTAAATAATGCAATTTATCGGCACAAAAAAATCAACAATACTGAATACAAAATGTGCTTATAAGAGAAAGAGTTGACACTTCATTTACCAGATCGGAAGAAATTCAGTCTGCAATGTGTGAATATCGTGATACTGTGTGGGTGTGAACCTGAACCGAACAGGTCAGACCCAGAGAGTAAACATATGCTAGCCGTCCATGTCCCACTGTCCCTTCGCTACGCAGTAGGCGGCTACACCTGCAGTACAGTAACCGTCACCCAGTCGCCCTCAGCAGTAAGTCACCACCAGTGTACTCCCCACTCATCCACACTTCCACAGACAGTCTCCATCCACGGTCTACAGTCGTCAGACTCTTGTCTGCTGTTCATTAGGTAGGCTATTTTAACGATGGTTTGGAAGCTACTGTACATGTATTAGAGGTTGTGAATATTTTGATGATAGATGATATTGGAAGTATTACATTCATGTAAGCTATGAAGCCAAAGTAAGAGCGATATGCTCAATATCACTAAACTTTGAACTGGTTTCAAACTAGTCAGTAATTAGGCTACATATGTGAATTGCAGCAGTTGGAGGTTTGGAAAAAACATTTTATATCTAGTTTCGTAACTGTTGATTTTATCATTTATATTACTCTGTAGACCTCTATTACATGTCCATAAGTTAGTGATGAGGATATACTGTATATGTCCTTTACAGTTGTGTTACCATGGATGACCCAGAAGACTCCCCCACCCCCAGACACTCCACCCAAGGCTGCTAAGGAGGCTAAGTATTTACAGAAATATGCAAAGCACTGGGAATCCTTACCTACATTTAGGGGATGGATACAACCTAGTGCTAAAAGTGAAACCAGAGCTTACTGCAAGGCCTGTGACTGTGAATTAAACGCAAAGAAATCTGAATTAGAAAAGCATGCACAGGGACAGAAACATAAAACTAGTATTAGGAGTGTATCTAAGCAACCCACACTTATGTCATTGCCATCTGTCAGTAACCCATTGAGAGAAAAGAATGTGAAAGAAGGCGAAATAAAACTTGCTGCATTTGTTGTGGAACACAACCCCCCATTAAATATCATGACACACCTACCAGAATTAATAAGATCAGTGTGTAAGGACTCTGATATTGCAAAGAAAATTGCAAGTAGCAGAACAAAAACCACAGCAGTGATAAGGAATGTACTTGGTAAGTCTAGTAAAGAGGAGTTGGTAGACATTGAGAGAAAAAAAAATTTTCACTCATAGTTGACGAGTCCACTGACAAAGGGTGCACCAAACATCTCTGTGTAATTGCTCGCACAATGATTAACACAAAAGTCACTGATGCATTTTATGATCTGGTTCCAGTTGAAAATGCTAGTGCCCAGAGTTTGTATGAGATTGTGGTGAAATGTTTAGCAGATGAAGGAATTCCATATAAAGATAATATGATTGGTTTTACCTCAGATGGTGCCAGTGTTATGATGGGTGCTCATAATTCTCTTGCTTCTCGTTTGAAAAGTGACATTCCTGATTTATTTATTATGAAGTGCATCTGTCACAGCTTTCATTTGTGTGCTTCTTATGCTTGTGCAACTCTCCCAAGAGCAGTAGAACAGTTAGCCAGGGATGTTTACAATTATTTCATGTCCAGCCCTAAGCGGCTATCTGAGCTGAAAGATTTCCAGGAGTTTGTGAATGTAAAACCCCACAAACTGCTTCACCCTAGTCAGACTCGTTGGCTCTCTTTGCAGGCTGTAGTTTCTAGGCTATTGGAGCAGTATGATGCTCTTCAGCTTTATTTTACAGGTGCAGCTTTATCTGAGAGGATCTTAGCAGCTGAGAGTATTTTAGATAAGCTGAAGGATCCAGCAAACAAGCTCTACTTACAGTTTCTTGAGTTCATTTTGCCTCTTTTCAATGATCTTAATAAATCAGTGCAGTCACAAGGCCCTCAGATCCATACCATGTATGAGTCAGTCACCACTGTTTGTAAGACAATCATGGACTGTTACATGAGAGACGATTATGTGAGGAGTACTCTTATTGAAAATATGCAGTACAGAAATCCATCCAATTTTGTTCCCCTTCATAGGATTTATTTGGGTGCCAAAGTATCTGCTGCAGTTGAAAATAACACTCATGGATTGTCCAAGCCTGATCTAGAAGCTTTTCAGAAACGTTGCTTATGGTTCCTCATTGAGAGTGTAAATCAGATATATATGAGATTTCCATTTAAAAGCTTGATACTCAAGAACATCAGCTTCATTCATCTCAGAGTAGTCATGGAAAGGAATGTAACCTCCATTGCACCACTAGCTAGTTTAGTTCCTGGGATAATAGGGCATGATCAGTTGAATAAGGTAGACAGGGAATGGAGGGTGTTGAGAAACACTGAACTTAATGTTCCAGATTCCACTGATGTTGAAGAGTTTTGGCATATAATTAAAGAAATGAAGAGTGCTGATGATACACCAATGTTTCCAAATTTGTCACAACTTGTTTCTGGTCTGCTCTGTCTTCCTCATTCAAGTCCCACAGCAGAAAGAATTTTCTCAGCTGTGAACAACCTGAAAACAAAACAGAGGAACAGTCTTTCAACCAAAACACTTGTAGGATTTCTCCATTCCAAACGGTATTTGGGGGATGCTAGATGTGGCACTTTTTCTGTTGATGACAAATTAATAAGTAAAATGAATCTAGGTATGTATGAGCGTGATGCAAGTGAATCGGATTAATCAGCAACTAACATGATCTTATAGGCCTTCTTTTAACCAAGAGTGTTTTTTCCTTACAGAAATGTGAAGCAAAGTGTTTTTATTTATGTTATATGTGTGCAGTGTGCACATGAATATGTATAAAGTAATGCAAATAGCTTGTACACACTCTTGTTTGTAAAAAAAAAAAAAGTATCTTTCCATCCAGTTTAATGTTTTCTACCATAAGATACATTAATATGAGATGGGGAATTCTAGGGAATTTTTGCTCGAGGATTCAGGGAATTCTGGAGCACTTTGGTTGGCAGCACTGCTCAGTGCTCCACTAGCAGTCAGACAGCAGGGTCGTGCCGCATTGCACTGTCCCTTTATATCCACCATTTTCCCCCTCCCACCCGAGGCTAAAGCCATTATTGAAACATTGTGATTGTACAGTTTTTTTTACTATACTGTGAAGTGATTGTGTCTATTGAACATAGATACATTGTTTGTAAAGCATTGTCGTAACTCTAATTACTAGTAAACTCTAGCATATATAAATAGGAGGCTAGAGAGAAATAGAGAGAGATAAGGAAGTGGAGATATTGCAAGGTGTTACCTGATCAGCCCAGGAAGTAACAGATTTCACACTTTTCTACCATGGGAAGCTGACACATACATACATACACACATACAATGTTCTAGAAGGTTCTGGGACACGCATAGTTCACGTGACGAGGCTTTCCTTAGGCCAGAGGGAAAAGGACGAGGTTCAGATTGACAAGAGAGAGCAGGGAGAGAGGAAGAAGGAGTGAAGAGCACGGTGGGAGACAGCAGGCAGGCTTGCGACAGTCCAGCACTAGACACTCTCGTGTGTGATAGACTCAGAGTCAACATTGAGAATAAAACTGCATTTAACCCAGATTTCATCTTTAACTCTTCCCATCGTTGACAAGTGAACTGAGGTTATATCTACAACTCAACAAATTATAGACCTACAACCGCCTTGGCTGCGGCTACAACATTTGGTGTGCAGCGGTAAAAACAAACCAAGTACAATAAACCACGCCTTCCAAACAATGCCTACAACATTTGGTGTGCAGCGGTAATTACGAGCTCACTACATCACTTACATTGGCAACAGCGGTAACTACAAGCCGACTACGTCACTTATCCTACAGTAAAGTACGAACCAACGCCTACCAGCTAACAAGTCTACGAGCCTATAAGCCTACAAATCAAGAAGTCTACTGATAAAGAAGCAACGCTACAACTTAAGTAACGAGTTTATACGCAACCAAACGAAGAAACGAGAAAACAAGACGACTTATAACTCATAACTATTACCGCCTCACAAGCCGACTCACAGCTCACAACCCCATCCTCAATCACAACCCCACCCTCTATGACAACCCCACCCTCTATGACAACCCCACCCTCTATCAAAACCTTACAACCCTCACATTCTCTCCCGCCACCTTCTCTCTCCGTCTCGCTGATGGAGAGGTGACGAGGTCAAATCGATACAGCAATACCACCGCACAACCCAGCCCCTCACTCACAACTGTTACTCATTTACCTCCTACACTGAATGAGGGAATAAATCGACGTTGTTTGGTGAGGTGAAAGTCAAGAAAGGAGAGGTCGATCAGCCCTTCAATCAGCTCTGGAGATTTCGTTCAACCCTGATCAATCAACAAGCGAGTAAACAATAAGAAGCAAGTATACGGCAAGAAGAACGAGTTACGATTGAGGGAGAAACATCCAAACGAAGTAGCGAGAGAACTTACATACCACACCTACAATTCTACAGTGAAGTTCATAAGCAAGACGATACGGTAACCAAGATCAGCTTCAGTTCTACAGTTGATTCTACATTATCAAGATACAAAACAAACGATCCTCCAATTTTTACGACGAACCAGTGAACTACGATTATCAAGACTGCAATGCAACAAGCAAATAAACCAACTGACTCACAACTCCACAACTTACATAAACCCCACCCTCTCTCCAACCCCAACCGACCCCACTTAAGCGAAAAGGGTGAGTACAACTTTCCACCCCACAACTCCCAAACCCCAACCAAACCTCACTTAATCCCCAACCACCCTACGTCCCCAACCACCCTACGTCCCCAACCACCACACTAACGCAGAGCTGACAAGGTCAAGACGAGGCAGCACACCAGAGCTCCCACTCATCACTCATCTTACTCATCGTTACTCAGTTACCCACCACGGCTGCCAGAATGAGAAGTCGCTGACCTATGGTTCTGCTGAGGAGCGACAACTACCATAACACCGAGTCAGCCAACCCATGCCTGACAGCAGCAACTCACACCTGCACCACCACTACTCGCCATTGCCACCACGGAAAAAAAATTGTGAGTTACACAGTTACTTCATTTACACAGTACACGTTGACAGACACAGTGATAGACAAAATCTTCTGCACAAACAAATAACACGTACTTTACAGTTACAACTTACATTAAATGCCTACTTCAATTAACTACATTATCTCAATCAATAAGTGCTTGTACCAACAATATCATTCATATACTGTATATATTCATTCATTTACTACACCATTAATTTACTCACAACGAGTGCTACATAAAACACGTGTTTCATTACTAAGCAACAATCGATCTACAAGTGATAATAAAATACACCATCACATTAACCCAGTAAACGATTAACAGAAAATTAACAAACAGTTATTACCTAAGCCTATCTATTGTGCCCAGACAAATTAAATTACAAGGAAACGAAAAGAAGCAAACAAAATGGCAACAACGAATGATGTTAGCAAGAATGGACATCATCTTTCATACAACTCTGATGATAAAGACTTTCACACAATGCTTACGCATACATTGCCACATTCACTACCCGGCACAGATACGAAAGGAACAAGTGAATGTACATAGTTAATCTTGTATATAATGTAAATATTTTTATAAAATAAAATAAGTGGTTATATAGTCACACAATACTTAGTGTTAAAAAAGGGTCTCAACGATTCGCCATCATTTATACAACCTCTGACACCACTGAGAAAACGAACACGAATGAATAAAATAAAATTAATGTAAAAATGAATTATGATACCAACAAATAAAAGTAGGCGCAACTGTTATTATATGTGTCTGTATGTTTATGCATATGTATGAATTTCTATATGTGAAGCAACGAACAAAGCTATTGTCTCCGAGTCAGTTGAAAGGTACACTATATCAACGACCACAGCATGACTGGGTTCGCTACGATTATGAAACTCATCATACATGTTGTGTAATATTACTAATGTAACTGATTGCTGTACCATGCTATTGAGTTACTACTGCTGTAATTATACATGCGCACATTTTCGATGTCGTAAGTTACTACGTATCATAAAATGAGATTGTACAATACTACTTCAATTACTACATTTCCTACAATAGTGCAGTTACTACAATATTGCTGCAATTGCTACAATTTTAGCTACAAATGCTAACATTAATACAATTATGTACTTTGCAATAGTACTACAGTTAATTAATACAATTATGTAATAATTACATTCATACTATGTAACTACAAGGTTCCTACAAATCTGCTGTTACCACAATTAAATATTTCCCTTACTCATCATACAAGTTGAGTGTAAAATTAGGCATTACTTAGGGCATAAAACCATATATTGTAATGACTTAGTAATTTTTACCATTGCAGATTTGTGCTACTCTATCACTACAATAAGCTAAACGATGTTCAGTTTTTACATAATAGCTAGTATCATACATATTCATACGATGTAATGACTTAGCAATATTACCATTAATCTTTCCAGTTCGCTACCTACGTTATACCATCAGTCAAGGCATACATACACATAGTTTTGAAGCCTTATATTCCAGTACAGAAATCTTATGCTTTAGAAATATCAGTAATTGTTCATGTAACATTCATAATAAATATTCTGTTCACTCGTTATTCTTCTAACAATGTCACTATAATTCATATACAGTATATGCGATGCAAATATATATATTAGTAGCCCTTACTATACTCTTAGCATACTGTATATCTGTTATACTATATACAATTATTTTTGCTTGCTCAAATGCATAGAGGACATATTTCAAATTACTCCATGACGTGTATAACACATTTATAATAAGTTATTATTACACATTTTTTCTTTTACAAGGCCGTATATTACTATTGCAACGTGTCGTGGGTCCGCCGTTGTGCGTGACCGAGCGATGTCGTAACTCTAAATACTAGTAAACTCTAGCATATATAGCTTGTATATTATAGGAGGCTAGAGAGAGAGAGAGAGAGAGAGAGAGAGAGAGAGAGAGAGATAAGGAAGTGGAGATATTGCAAGGTGTTACTTGATCAGCCCAGGAAGTAACAGACTTTACACTTTTCTACCATGGGAAGCTGACACATACACACTTACAATGTTCTAGAAGGTTCTGGGACACGGATAGTCCATGTGACGAGGCTTTCCTTAGACCAGAGGGAAAAGGACGAGATTCAGATTGACAAGAGAGAGCAGGTAGAAAGGAAGAGGGAGTGAAGCGGTGGGAGACAGCGGGCAGGCTCGCGACAGTTAACCAGCACTAGACACTCTCTCGTGTGTGGTAGACTCAGAGTTAACATTGAGAATAAAAAACTGTAATCAACCCAGATTTCATCTTTAACTCTTCCCATCGTTGGCAACAAGTGAACTGAGGTTATATCTACAACTCAACAAATTATAGACCTACAACCGCCTTGGCTGCGGCTACAGCAGCATTGGGGCCCGTTATCAGCCATTAGGCCTAGAGGCAGGAGTCTGGTTTGTTATAGCAGGGTTTCCACTCTCACCCTGCTCATAAATGATGTATTTTATGCTTATAGTGAAGCCATTACTCATATCTGTGAAACATATAGTGCCTGGATTAGTGATATAACTGACCTACCATAGCAGGCATTATGTTATGCCACAGAGATATATAGACATATTGTCGTATCCTCCACTCTCTTCGTAACCCTTGGTTTGCTTCGTACTCAGTCTTGCCAAGCACGGTGAACGGCTGTCACCAATTAGTAGTTGGTAGCGTGTAACAGTAACAGCAGAGAGTGTGGAGACAAGCCCAGAGGGGGCCCACAACCCGTAGGTTAGGACAACAAGATATCAAATACCCCTTTCTGCCCCAGACTCCCTCCCGGACTTCCCAAAATAACAGTTCCACACTAAGGTTATAAAACTCGAGAACAATTTTTATTTTAATTTTCAGCTTCTTTATACAGCTTATTTACAGCACATAATACTAATAACACAGCTTAATACAAGCTTAATAACCTGAGAGATTACTTGACACAAGGGGAAGTTCAATCACTTAATCATAACAAAAGAGTATCTAACTCGATAGTTACGTATACTCAGTCACTAGACTAAAACAACTCATTCGTGAGTGATAAGTGTTCACTTAAACGTTACAAGTCTTACTCTAAGTTGCTTTACTATTTAATTAACACTCCCACGACCCGGGACACACGCATCAAATATTATTGCTGGTTTCTCTGAGTAGTGACTACTGGTGCGTTACTTAAACAGCACGTATTTACCTTGCGTTAGTTTCCCGCAAGACAATTCTTCAAATACTTCTACTCACCAGTACCGCGATGCCCATGGTCGTGGCTGTGTCCTCCCCAGTCTGTCCCAGCTGGACACGAAGACAACTCTGTCTGACTGCCAAACTCTCTCTCTCCTTCTCTGGTCTCGCCCCTCGCATGAGAGAGCTTTTATACACTCCCATACAGATATTGAGTCATCAATACATCCTCAACCCATCCCTGTATACACCCTCTGTTCTTACTCACTGGCACACCATTAGAGCACTGATACAGCCCCCCGAGGCCCCTCAGTGCTTTAACCTCTGCACCCCGGTTCCTCAAGCTTGTTTACACACCCGATATGGGTGTTTTTTGCCCTTCTCCTAGTCATCCCTCTTCTCCCACCATTCCTCACTTACTTCATTTATTCTTGTATTTCATCTTCCCTTTCTTCTGTAATTCCCTCCAGCCTTCTCTGCCTCCTGGCTCCCTGGGCTCGTTCCCACTCCTGCTGTGCACGCACTATAACCTCAGCTCCATGCTTACGTCGGAGTGTTCTATATGCTGCTTTCAGGAACTTCTGACGCTGACGGTCCATTGTCCTATCGTCCCCTGCTCCACATCCGTCTTCTTCTCTCCTTCTTTCTACACCTTCCTCCTCTCCCCCTCTATTCCCACTGGGCCCAGACCTCTGTTCGAAGGGGCCGTGTGAGTAATGGGTAGAGATGACGTCATGAGCAGCGGTATCCATGTGGGCGTCAAGTACTTGATGGTTGCCAGCCCGACACCCCTCTCCCCATGTTCTCGCTATATGCCCCTCAGGGACATCAGGGTTACGGGGTGGAACATCCCCGGGTAGCGAGAAGATAGAGAGGTCGATCCAAGATCGGGAACGCTCGAATGGCGGCCCTATGCAGCGACAACAGCGCCTGTTGATCCAACACTTATATCCTAAATAAGAAGCGAGGAACATGGCAATAACGCCTGACAGAGCATAAACATACACTACAAGAGCGACTGGCTGGGTTGGTTTGGGTTGTGGTTTGAGAAGAAGGAGTTTAGACTGGAAGTGTAATAATTCATCTAGGTACAAGGGTGTGAAGGAGTTATTCTGGGGAAAGATCTCAGGGATCGCTCTTATTGCGTCTAGTTCAACACGAGAGAGAGACATATTGAAATGTAATGTATGGGGGAACACAGACAGTTTAGTATCCTTGGTGAGGGTGGCATAAGCTGGCAGTGTGAGTGTTTCACTATGAGCACTGCAACCGTCACCCAGGACCAAATGTCCTATACCTTTAACAATCTGAATTGTCTTACTTATATCATTAATAGCACAATTAAGAGTAAATTGCATAGGCTTATTAGTAGAAAAACACCACTTATCATTATCCTTAATAAACATAGGAACAAAGTCCTTTACAATTCTTTTCCTACAAAGCCGAGGCGCAAAGTCCTTGTTGAGGAATGTGGCACTTTCACACGTGCTAGTACTTGACCTCAACACTGGACTCTGCGGCTCGCATACCAGCAACTGCTGATGAGTGCGGCACTGAGTGAAATCGTCCATAAGCATATAATGTAGTCGGTTTTCACTCAGTGCAATGAATTTGGCAGAGGGGACAGTTTGCACATAAACATCTGTGTCAGGGACTTTATAAGGCAAGGAAGTGATCCGGAAGACATCAAAGGTGTCTGCCGGGTCACCCTGAACAGGTATTAATAAGTAGAAGCATACTGAAGAGGAAGTCTTACGAGGTACTACTTTTACAAGATCCCTATATAACGCAAGGTATTCGGGACGAGCAGGGAAAAGCAGTCCAGGTCTCATTAAAGAAATATTATTTAAGAGTTCCAGCAATAACATATTTGGTACGATGTCCGCACTCAAACGAGCTTGCATCATATTTTGCAGGCCTAACTTAATCCTCACATGATCGGCAATGATATCCGACAAAGCTAACTGAAGATTAAGAAAAGCTTCAAAGATACGAGCCTCGCCTTCCAACTGCAAGGTTTTTATGGAGAAGAGCCTAATTATTGCATGTGAAATATTAGCTGCCCGCTGCAACTTGGTAATTGCAGCATGCATGTGTGACATGTCTCTTATAGTGGTATTTAATATCTGAGAGTGAACATTTAACACTCGACGCTCTTTCTCGGACATCTCTTCAATCTGACCCAGCCTGGCATGAATTTCGTCTACCTGACCCTGGGTAGCAGTTCCAAATAAAGCATTGGCAATATCACCAACTAGGTCAATTGCGCCTCTAGTTCGACGTCCAGACAGTGGTTTATCCGACAACAAGTAGTTTATAGAATTTTTTAAGTCATTAAATCTAATGTCAAACTCACGTTGAAATGTAAGCAAAGTTTCTCTTAATGACGACACAAGGGTGGATGAGTTGTCCATGTGTTCTATATTCCACTGGACAGACTCAACCAGATCTCGTGCCACAAGAAGAGGTCGGTACAACTCATCCTGTATTAATAAGACAGGGACCACATAGTGATTTCCTGTTGAAATGAGTCTGGAGACTGGAGAATAGATGAGGCCTGTTGGAGCAGGTTTTTCAACGTGGGGGTCAATGTGCCTAGTCTTTCCTGACACTACGACTGCAAGCAGCATAACCTGGAACAAATAAAATACATGACTAGTATAATTCACTCCCTACTTGTTCCTGTCAGTGTGTTCTATTGGCCTGTCCATAACTAGAGGTAAATCTTCTACTGTTGCGTGTGACCTTAAACTGTACCTAGGAGCCGACGCAGGGCTGAGGCGGCTAGCTGGGGAGGAATACTCTGGCTCCGGGCCGACCGCTTTACTCGGGGACTCCCCGTCACCACTCGCCTCGCCACTGTTCGCTCCGTTTTCTATGTCGTTTCTTCCCTCGCTCTCATCTCCGTTTCTATTTTCCTCGCTCTCCTCTCCGTTTCTACTTTCACATTCACTTTCGTCCCCACTCTGCTGAACTGGGTTGGTACTACTCGTATTGGTTTGATTAATTGACACACTGGATGATTTCCTTGCACCGTGGCTAGATACCGGAATGGCTGTAAAACCACTAAGGCCATCCTCACCATCCTCATCATCGTCTGATTCATGTACTGGGTACGCCCGACGTACATTCTTATTATCTTTATTGGTGAGGCAAGATTCAGGAATTACTCGCACGCGATCTACATGAAGGGTGGAGACCGCTCCATCCTTCACACGTCGCACTTTAATTACAACGTCACTCATCCGCTCTGTGACCCTGTAAGGTCCCGCGTAGCGAGGCTGTAACTTCCTAGCAATTCCCCGTTTAGGAATTGTGCGTACATACACTCTGTCTCCTACTTTAATTGGTTTCACTACGGCCTTTTTAGCCCTGTACTTCTCGTTTTCGGTACTAGCCCGGTCCAAGTACAACTGACACCTTTGAAATACTTTGGTCGCCATGGCTGCTAACATGTATCTTGCATCATCCACATTGTAATGAGGTTGAGTTTCATTTATTGTCTGATAGGGCACCTGAGGGTCCCTCAGATATAACAGAAAATAGGGCGAGTCCCTGATCGACCTATTGTATCCTGAATTGTAAGCCATGCATGCTAAATGTATCATCCTGTGCCAATGGTTTGCATTACTCTCGATCATCGTACGCAAAATTTGAATGACAGTTCCGTTCACGCGTTCTACTAGTCCATTCGCAGAAGGGTGATACGGTGTCGTAGTGATGTGCTTTAGTTTCAGCATGTCCGCAATGCTGCGTAAAGTAGCATTCACGAATTCCGTTCCCTGATCAGTGATCAACTGCTGCGGAGTTCCGTGAACGCACACAACTCGCTCCACAAACACGCGAGCTACCTCCTCCGCTGTCTTTGTTTTCAGTGGCTCAGCAACAAGGAATCTGGTTAGTGTATCCACTACCGTAAGAACGTACTTATGTCCTGCTTCAGACATATTTAACGGGCCTATAATATCCATGTGGACCCGATACCATGGAGCCGGCACATCTGGGTACCTCATAAGTGGAGCCAGGGCGTCCCCCGACCTCTTAGAAGTAATACACTGTGTGCAATGCCGACACAAATCAGTAATATCCTTGACCATAGTTGGCCAGTATGCAAATCTTTTGGCGCGCGCAATAGTCACCTTGGCCCCACCATGTCCTGACAGTGGCAGATGATGGGCCAAGTGTAATGCTGCTGGCACACTTTGTTCAGGTACAACCACCTGTAATACATCATTTCCCTCGTACACACGAGACTCGGTCTTATATAACAGACCATCCTGGCGGAGAGAGAACTGTTCTACCGGGGCAGCCAATTTGGGGGCCTGAGGGACTTCTCCGCGAAGATACCGCTTCAATGATCCCCAAACTGGATGCACATCTTGCTGCTTTCGCAGTTCGTCAAGATTCCAGCTGACAGTATCAATGTCGGTCACGCCCCTCGTAACAGCTATAAGTTCTGCATCATCGTCTTGTTCTCGGCGAAGACGTGACAAGGCATCAGCCACTCGGTTCTGGTGTC
>JAGKTI010009550.1:7323-18446 GCA_018397915.1 Birgus latro | reverse complement strand
GCTTCCGACACTAGTTCAGCAGTGTCACAGAGAGGGCAAGACAAAGCTGAGCAGAAAACATTGCCCTGCCTGCCCTCAGCAGCCTGGTTTGTGTTCCACTGAACACTTCCAGGTCTGGCATGCCCAGTGATTCACTCACCTGCTTCAGTGCACCTGCCTCGGAGTGCCAATATGTATTTGGCAATACAAAAAAAAAAAAAAAAAATTAATATAAACCAAAAGGTTACATTGTAAGGATAAACAATACACTACCCTAAAAACAAGACGAGTGAATGGGAAATCCTGTTTGAGGGGGGAGCGGGTAACGAAGGGGTTAAGGATTAGAATTGCATAAAGGCAGAATTTACTGATCTGCCAAAAGACCTGCTGACATGTTGTAAAAATACCCTCGTTAATACAGTAATCTCTCCAATATCCAATGTAATAGAGCCAAAGGTATGTCCGGTAAGTGGTCTTGTCCGGATACTGGGCCCTGAAGTTCCAGCACCGGTCGTTCCGGACCCTAACCTAACCTAAATAAGAGAACAACCTACCTACCTCCTTACTGGATAGGCATAGCACTTATTTAAGACCCCATTCACATAAATAATGGACATAAAGCATGAATTAATTGAATTTTAATGATGATTTTGAGGTGAGTATGGCAGAGATGTTCATCAGCTGACAGCATAGTGAATGTAGGTAACAGACATGAAAATCACTAAGAAAATCACCTTTTCACAACCATGCACTCAAATATGGGACACAAAGCATGAAATAAATGAAATTTAACCAGAAAAATGATGATTTAGAGATGATTTAGAGGCGAGTAGACTGTAGCACCAGTCGAGCAGGGCAGTACTTCCAAGGTGGATGGAAAGCTGATGACAGCCCTTGGGACTAGTTCCCGACCATCCCCCTTAGCTGAACTTTTTCAGTGTCTCAGTAACAAAGAGAGTAGGCCAGCATGCTCTCCAATACAAATTTCTCTAACTGTCAACACCAAACTACATGCACGCTACACACTACACTTCCTTCTCAAAATTATAAAAAAATAGGGGGGGGGGGGGGAGACCATAAATGCCCCTACAATCCGCCCCTCTCCAGGTGACGACTCTAGGAGCTGCCTGGAACCACTGTCTGACTTACTCCTTCTTCATTTCTGCAACGTTCGTGGCCTTTCCTCTAAATTTCGCTCTGTTGAGCACCACCTCTCCTCCTCTAAGCCTCACCTTCTCTTCCTCACTGAGACTCAGCTGTCTAAGGCAACTGACAGCAAACCCTTTTTCTGTATCCTCCTACCTTCTCTATATTCATTTCAAAGCCAAAGGTGGCTGTTGCGTATATGTATGCAACGATCTATCTTGCTCTCAGGTTCCTGAACTTGATTCTTCTGAATTCTCTACTCTCTGGCTTCGGCTCTCCTGTCATTCTCTGACTAAATATATCTGGCTGTTTACTTATCGCCTAATTCTACTGACTATCCAAAATTCTTTGACTATCTTACTTCTATGATGGAACACATTCTATCCATTTCTCCCTTCTCTAAAATCTCCATACTAGGGGATTTCAATGTTCGCCACCACCTTTGATTCTCCTCTCCTTTCACTGATCCACCTGGTGAACAAGCCTACATCTTTTCTATCCTTAATGACCTAGAGTAGCTTGTATAGCACCCTAACCGTATCCCTGACAGCCATGGAGAGAGTTCCAACATACTTGACCTCTTCCTAACAACTAATCCTTCTGCTTACACTGTTATCTTTTCTCTCTGTTGGGTTCCTCCAATCATAACATTATTACTTTAATCTGTCCTATCTCTCCACTACAGCCTGTGGACCCTCCAAAGAAATGCCGTCTGTGGCACTTTGGAGCTGTGGATTGGGAGGCCCTCAGGCAGTACTTCTTTGATTTTCCTTGGAATGATTATTGCTTCCATGGCCAGGAGCCATCTAAGCGTACCTTGAGCATTACGGAGGTTATTCTCTCGGGCATGGAAGCATACATTCCTTTCTCATATCCTTTGACTAATGCAAGAAAGCCTTGGTTTAATCACGCTCGTTCTAATGCTGTCTGAAACAAAGAGGGCCTATAAAAGGTACTGGAGCCAACCCACCCCTGAATAACATCTTTTTTATGTTTCTACCCGGAATTGTGCCAAGTCTGTTCTTCGCTCTGCTAAAAATAATTTAATCCGTGCTAATTGCTCTCAACTTTCCAACTCAAATTCTTCTTGCTCCTTGTGGCACCTTGCCAAAAACCTTTCTAACAACTTTACCTCATCATCCTTCCCTCCTCTTTTCTACTCTGATGGCTCTGTAGCTATTTCTTCTACTGATAAAGCAGATCTCTTCGCTCAGACTTTCTCCTCTAAATCCACCTTAGACGATTCCGGTTCTGTTCCTCCATCACTTCCCCCCTCTGACTTCCTTATGGCTGACATTAAAATGTCTTCGGTTGATGTATTTTCAGCCATCACTGGCCTCAATATTAACAAGGCATATGGGCCTGATGGGGTTCCTTCTGTTGTCCTCAAAAACTGTGCTCCTGTGCTTACACCCTGCCTAGGCAAACTCTTTCGCCTTTGTCTATCAACTTGTACCTTTCCTTCTTGCTGGAAGTTTGCTCTCATTCAGCCAGTCCCAAAGAAGGGTGACCATTCCCAACCCTCTAACTATCGCTCAATTGCTTTAACATCCTGTGTGTCTCAAAAGATTTTGAGTCAATTCTCAACAGAAAAATCTTAAAGCATCTTTCTTGTCACAACCTTCTTTCTGGCCGTCAACATGGGTTTCGTCAGGGACGCTCCACTGGCGATCTTCTCACCTACCTTTCAGACTCCTGGTCATCCTCCTTTCCGGACTTTGGAGAAAGCTTTGCCATTGCACTTGACATCTCAAAGGCTTTCAATCGAGTCTGGCACATCTCTTTAATTTCCAAACTGCCCTCTTATGGTTTCTATCCTTCTATCTGTGCCTTCATCTCAAGCTTCCTTTCTGGTCATTCTATAGCCACTGTTGTAGACGGCCATCGTTCTTCTCCTAGATCTATTAACAGTGGTGTTCCTCAGGGCTCTGTCCTATCACCAACTCTCTTCCTTTTATTCATTAATATTCCTAAGCTGTACATCTAACCCTATCCAAACGCTGATGATTCCACCCTTCACCTTTCCATTCGGTTCCCGCAAAGGCCATCTCAGCAGTTACTTCAATAAACAAGGGATGAGGCTATGGTACACCTGATGTCTGACTTGGCTCGTATCTCTGATTGGGGTAAAAATGATCTTGTTGTTTATAATGCATCAAAGACTCAGTTCTTACACCTATCAACCCGACAAAATCTTCCACAGGATTACCCACAAATGTTTAATAATGTCCCGCTCAGTCCTGCATCATCCTTGAACATACATGGGGTTTCATTTACTCGGGATTTATCTTGGAAAGAACATATTATATCTCTTGTGAAATCTGCTTCCAAGAGATTAGGTGTGCTAAGCTGACTCCGAACTTTCTTTACCCCAGCACAGTTGCTGACTTTATACACAGGTTTTATTCGCCCGTTTGGAGTACAACTCTCATGTGTGGGGAGGCTCCCAATATGCAGCTCTTCTCAATAGGGTGGAGTCAAAGGCTTTTCGTCTCATTAACTCTCCTCCTCTTACTGATTCCCTTCAACCTCTGTCTCTTCGCCGCACTGTTGCATCTTCATCTCTTTTCGATCGCTAATTCAACGGTCACTGTTTCTCTGAGCTATCTTCTTGCATCCCTGCACCTCTACGACGGGCGCGTAGCACCCGTCTAGCAACAAACTCTCGTCCCTTTTCTGTCCAACTCTCTAATGCAAGAGTTAACTGTTACTCCCAGTCCTTCATTTATGCAACTGGTCAACTCTGGAACTGTCTTCCTGTGTCTGTATTCCCTACTTCCTATGATCTATAGTCTTTCAAACACAGTGTGTCCAGGCATCTCAAAATGAACTGATCTTGAATTTGGCTCCCTTTCATATTGTTTTTGTTTTTTCTTGGAAGGAGCAGTATGCGGGCCCATGGCCTTTGGTTCCTTCTTACTTGCATTAAAAAAAAAAAAAAAATGCTCACCAGCTGACAGCATAGTGAATGTAGGTAAAAGACATGATAATCACTAGGAAAATAACCTTTTTCACAGCCTATGCACTCAAATAAGGGACACAAAGCATGAAATAAATAAAATGTAGCCAGAAGATGAGGATTTGGAAGTGATTATGGAAAATAATTGGCAGTTGACAGTGTACTTAAATGTCCGTTGTGGTTGTAACGACTATTACCACCGCCTCTAAGGCTCTGACAGTGGTGAAAATGCTCTTGAAGCAAGTACAGTAATCAACTGTCGAACTGCACTTAATCCTTAGTACTGTGAATTATGATTATTTAAACAAAAACAAACACTACCGCCAGCCATCCTGACAACCGCTTACTCATGATGGAAGTTGAAAGGGAACTTGGGGGAGGGGAAGGGGAGCCTGGGGAGCGTAGGAAGCGATCGTAAACACAGCTGTTCGGTTCCATGCGCCAAACTCAAACTTACGGGTTAAAAAAAAATTGGATTTTTTTTTTTTTTTTGGGGGGGGGGGGGGACGTCCCAGCCAACGATGTCCGGACAGTGGGGTGTCTGGTTACTGGGCATCCGGATAGTAGGGTGATTACTGTACTGTACCAACACACAAGTCCTGTATGAAACAGCCGTAGCATGTATACAATATGGACGGTGAGTGTTAGTGCCAGAGTGGTGACATGCAGAGGTGTATGGTATGAAGGAGGACTACTGGGCCTTGGGAGCAGGCTGTGAAGCCTATGCCCAGAGTCGGACTCATAAAAAAATAAAGAAAAAAAAATTATGTTACAGCAAGAGCAGGCTCTCATGAAGTGTACTGACAAAGTGTTGAACTATAGTCCTTCAGATAAAAGCCCCCTGAAACAAAAGCCCATTAATCCATCCAGCACAACACCCTAATCTACTCTAAAATATTGTATCATACCCTAACTTGCCTTGAACTTAACCTAACCATGCTGAGTGGAACCTACCCAAACTAAACCTTATCAAACAGGGGCTTTTGCCCTGAGAGCTTTTGTCTGGAGAGGATCTTGTCCACATCTGAATGAGGATATTATGAAGCTATGGTATCTGGCATCTAGTACAGCCACCACTTAATGTACAATACTGTAGTTCTAGAAGTAGAAGTAACTGTTGAAGAATATACCAGCCCTGGTCATTAAAAAAAAAAAAAAAAAAAAAGTAGGCTAAACATATGACCAGAGGCAAGTCTACTAGAAGAAGTACTTAAATCTAGTGCCACCTGTTACAAATTTCTTGAACAGGTTACTGTAGCTATTTACAGTAGGGGAATTCATGAGTTCCATCTATTTACAATAGGGAAATTCATGAGTTCCATAAATTTTCCCCATTTACAGTAGGGGAATTCATGAGTTCCATCTATTTACAATAGGGGAATTCATGAGTTCCATAAATTTTTCCCAGTCACACAATACTGTATATAATTTTCATATTTCCTTTTACTACCTCCATTCCAGTTGGCACTCTAAGATGTTAGATTATTTTTCATGGTTTATTATTATTTTTCAACTTTCATTTTTTATTTATTTGCACATCATGTAAAGTTCTTCAAGACTCTGCAAGTTAATATGAGTAAGTTTGTGGTTAAAAAATAAATATACTGAAGCTCAATACAATATCTGTCTCTCTCTTAGATACCTAAAGAAAGTTTAAATGGGATACTTTAACGCTGATGTTAAATTTGGGTGGTGGCAGGCATCTGTATCCTACAATGGTATCAATGACCAATCTAGAAAAACTAGGTCATCACCCACATACTTAGGTGGTGTCAAGATACAGTACTCGTCAAAAGTTTGCGCCGCCAGTCTCCCTCCACCAAAAAAAAAATTTCCTATTGAGAAAAAGAAGGTAAATAATGCATTATAATTACCTTTAGTGCTTCGTAGGGTAGCCCTTTCGCTTCTTGACGGACCTGAGACATCGTGGAACTGAAAGGGCCACGTTCCTTAGGGTTTGGGGTGAGATATTAGCCCAAAACTCAAGAACTGCTGCTTCTGATTTAGGCAGAGAGCTCACATCCTTCCCTTGCTGGTTTTTCTTTACCATGTGCCAGAGGTTCTCTATTGGGTTAAGGTCTGGGCTGTTGCCTGGCCAGTCCTTTATGAAGGGTACCTGGCAGTCTTGAAGCCAGTTGGTGACAGTCTTGGCGATATGAGCAGGTGCACTGTCCTGTTGAAAGACCTGTGCACCTGTGAGCTCAAAGGACTCAGGTAGATTATCACACAGGAACTCCAGATAAACATTCTGATTCCCTAAGCCTTTACCAGAAAAACAACCCCATACCATAAGTGAATCAGGGTATTTAACTGTGCTTTCCACGTAGTGTGGGTCAAGAGGATCACTGCCTTGACGCCAGTACACTCGCGCTCCTCGATTACAGGTAACAGTAAATGTTGCCTCATCCGACCACAACACTGACAACCACTGCTCCTCATCCCAAACTAGGTACTTCTTGGCAAAAGCAACCCTTTGAGCTCTCTGAAACCGTGTAAGAAGTGGCTTACGTTCTGGCCTACAGCTGCTATAACCAAGCTCATGGACCCTTCGAGAATCCGTGCGCACCAAGACCTCATCAAACACTTCTGGGTTGCTTTCCTTTAACACTCTTGCTGTCACACGAGGATTAGACTCCACTGCACATTTTAACACAATCACAGACCTTGGTGATGTCTTCCTGCGCTGACCAGACCGTGATTTAGCCGTTGGTATGGAACCACTGTTTTCTTCCCTGTAACGTCACCACCACCTTCAAACTGTCGAGCTTACCACACCAACTAACTGACAAATATCCTTTGTGAGGTAGCCTGCCTCCTTTAGACCAATGATCTGCGATATGATTTCACTCGATAACTCCTTGGTAGGCCCCATCTTAAGGGCTGATACCCTAAAGTACAGCCAGTCGCCTAGGGGAGAAAAGGCACAGGACACAACGAAAGCACGGCGGACTTCCACCTTGTATGACTGCCTGCAGGCAATTGAGGCTCAGCCAGCCAGAGAATAGTAGAGCCTCGGGCTGCCGTGACGTCAAGTTATTAGCGCTAACTTCTGTCTCAATCGCTTCACCCTGAAAAGGGTCTTTCTTTTTTCGACAAAAGTTTGTGGCACCCTGACGTAGGCGGCGCAAACTTTTGATGAGTACTGTATACCTATATTTATGGACAAAGTCTAAGAAGGCTTCTCATAGTTCGCCACTAATAAATTTAAGGTGGTGCCAAGATCTTCCATGTATATAGTACCTATACTTACAGACACAGTCTAGGAAAGCTTCTCACAGCTCATTATCAATGAATTGAAGGTGGTGTCAAGACCCTCTAAATACAGTAATCCCTCCAATATCCGTTGTAATAGAGCCAAAGGCATGTCCGAATATTGGTTTTGTCTGGATATTGGTCCTGAAGCTCCAGCACTGGTTTTTCATGACCCTACCCTGGGGGTAGGGGGTTTCAAGAATTCTCCCCCAGTATCCCTGCTTGTCGTAAGAGGCGACTGAAAGGGTTGGTGGTGGGTTGGTGCCCCACCCCGTAAAAACAACTAACTTGTAGGAGGAGGCTGTAGCACGGGCCGAACAGGGTAGTACTCCCGAGGGGAATGGAATGCTGGTGATAGGGAGAGCTGGAGCTCCTCTCACTAGATACCTAATCATCCCCCCTTGCTGATCTTTTCAGTGTGACAGTAACATGGAGAGTAGACCAGCATGCTCTCCCAAACATTTCCTCTAACTATCATATGCACTACACCACAGGCACTTTACATATCACACAACGTACCCCACTACGTTACAGGGGTTGACGCCAGCAAGGGCATGCGGCCAGAAAACTTTGCCCCCGCTACCTAGTGGCGGACTTTCGGGGGGGAGGCTTGACAGGGGTTCCGCAGGCATAGATCACGGGTCCGGGGCGAGATGGGGCTCGAACCTGTGCTAGAGGGTACAGGGCATTGCGGTTCCCAGGCTGCCGCTTCCGCTCAATAGAGAAAGGCCCGAACCTGAGAGTAGCGCCCCAAGAGGCTGCCCTATCAGTGGATGTATAATGGCGGGGCAGTTGCAGTGCCAAGGCGCGCTTGGAGGGTGTCCCTGCAGCTGTCCTGGCAGGGTGCCCCGAGGCCACTACCACAGCCACTAGTAAGCTGGTGGGCTAGGGGTCCCAGATCCATTGCCTGGACCTAGGACTGTGCAGTGGGCTGGGCCTTTGGAATGTTTACCCCCCTTTATCTTACCGACTATGACAAAGCACAATAACAAGCATCAGAGCAAGCCTGAGGACAGCAAATCACCCAGGGGGTTTAGGGTGGGCTCATGGAATGTGGGAAGTTTGAGGGGAAGAGCGGGGGAAGTTGTTGAGGCATTTAGTAGGAGGTGGGTGGATGTGGCTTGTTTGCAGGAAGTCCGGTACAGGGGTGGATCAGCCAGAAAGATTGCTGGGAAGGATTGCTACTATAAGCTGTTTTGGCAGGGGGGAACTTACGGATATGGGGGTGTGGGTGTGTTGGTTGCGGAGAAATGGGTGGAGTATGTCATGAATGTCATGAGAGTAAGTGACAGGATAATAGTAGTGTAAATTTTGATCGGACGGGTGATTGTTTCAGTTATATCAGCATATGCTCCGCAGGTAGGATTGGATGGCGCACGGAAGGATAGATTTTGGGATGATTTAATACGTGTAGTAAGCGGTATGGGTGATGATGAGGTAGTGGTTCTGGGAGGGGATTTAAATGGTCATGTTGGTGAAGCAGCTCAAGGTTATGAAGGAGTCCATGGAGGATGTGCATATGGGGTGAGGAATGCGGAAGGGGAAAGAATACTCGAGTTTGGGGAGGCTATGGACATGATTGTGTGCAACACACATTTTAGAAAAAGAGTGAGTAGATTGATTACGTACGAGTCCGGGGGAAATAGTAGTCAGATAGATTATTTTCTGGTCAGGAGGGTTGATAGGAGATTAGTGAGGGATGTTAAGGTTATAGGAAGCGAGGAGTGTGTGCAGCAGCACAAACTGTTGATTTGTGACATGGTGCTTAAGGAACGAATGATGAGAAGGAGGACATATGTACCTAGGAGGAAAATATGGAAGCTGGGAAACCAATCAGTAAGGGATGCCTTTTATAGTGAGATGAGGAGAGTGGTGGCTGAACAGGAAGCCGTAGATAGAGACGTTAATGAACAGTATAGAGCCCTTAAGAACAACCTCTTGAGAGTTACCGATGCAGTGTGCGGTTGGACAGGGGGCCCACCAAGACATAAAGTGACTTTGTGGTGGGATGAGGGTGTAGAAGCTGCAGTTAAGGAGAAAAGAAGGCTTTTTCGGGAATGGAAGAAGGGTGGTAACAGGGAGGAGTACTTGGCTGCCAAGTGCAGGGCTAGAAGAGAGGTATACAGGGCAAAGTCTGAGTGCAGTGTGTGAAGAATGATGAAGGAAGGGTAGTGGTGAACAGTGAGGATATTAAAGATGCATGGAGAGAGCATTATAGCCGGTTATTGAATGAGGAGTTTGATTGGGATAGGGAAGGTTTGGAGCCAGCTAATCCAGTGTTTGGCCCTTGGCCTTTGATTGACGCTGCTACTGTGAGTGAGGCAATAGGCAGGATGCGGGTGGGGAAGGCGGCAGGTGTGTCTGGGTTGACTGCTGAAATGTTGAAGGCCTCAGGAGATATTGGGGTGAGGTTAGTCACTGACCTGATAAATATGATTATATATGAGTGTGTGGTCCCAGATGATTGGCTGAAGAGTGTAATTGTAAATGTGTACAAAGGGAAGGGTGATGCCCTGGAAAGGGGAAATTACAGAGGTATAAAGCTCTTAGATCAGATAATGAAAGTAATGGAGAGAGTTCTAGAAGGTATGATTAAAGAAAGAGTGAATATCAATGAGATGCAGTTCGGATTTATGCCAGGCAGGGGGACCACTGATGCCTTATTCATTGTTCGACAGCTTCAGGAAAAATATATTGGAAAGAAAAGGGATTTGTATTTTGTTTTTGTTGATTTGGAAAAGACCTTTGACAGAGTCCCTAGAGAGGTGGTGAAGTGGGCAATGAGAAAGCTGGGGTTGGAAGAGTGGCTGGTTAGGGTGGTTATGGACATGTACGTGGGTGCTCGCACCCAGGTAAGAGTGAATGGAGTTTTGAGTGATGAGTTTCCCGTGAATGTTGGTGTGCATCAGGGGTCAGTTTTGAGTCCCTTGTTGTTTATCATGGTGCTCGAAGCCCTCTCACGTGACTTCAGAGATGGACTCCCATGGGAGATGTTGTATGCTGATGATTTGGTGTTGATTGCTGAGAATGAAGGGGAGGCGGAGGAAAGATTTAAGAAGTGGAGAGATGGTATGGGGTACAAGGGCTTAAGGGTAAATGCAGATAAAACAAAAGTGATGATATCTAGGGTTGGTGGCGGTACAATCAGAGGAGAGGGAGAGTGGCCATGTGCAGTTTGCCACGTGGATGTGGGAAGTAATTCCATCTTGTGCAGTGTTTGTGATAGATGGGTGCACAAGAGATGTAGTGGTATTAGAGGTAGACTGCGAGATAATGCTGATTTCATGTATGCGGTGTGTCGGGGAGAGCAGGTGGAGATTGTTAGGCATGAGAGGGTTGAATTTGCAGGTTAGTCTCTTGAGTGTGTGGAGGAGTTTTGTTATCTGGGAGACATGTTATGTGCCGGAGGTGGGGCTGCAGTTAGCTCGGTTGCTAGAATGAGAAGTGGTTGGAAGAAGTTCAGGGAGCTGTTGCCTCTCCTGACATTGAGAGGACTCTCCTTACGTGCTAAGGGGTCTTTGTATACAGCATGTGTTAGGAGTGTGATGCTGTATGGTAGTGAGACCTGGGCAGTAAAGGAAGAGGATATTCCCAGGTTTAAACGTGCAGAAATGACAATGATTAGGTGGATGTGCAGTGCGTCCCTGCGTGCAAGGCCTGGGGGGGCTGGGTTTACGATGGAAGAGTTGAGAGGTAGGATGGGACTGGAGTGTATTGGTGTTGTGATGAGGAGAGGTAGGCTGAGGTGGTTTGGACATGTGGAGAGGATGGGGGATGATAATTGGGT
>JAGKTI010009549.1:0-30695 GCA_018397915.1 Birgus latro | reverse complement strand
GTAATCAATCTACTCACTCTTTTTCTAAAATGTGTGTTGCACACAATCATGTCCATAGCCTCCCCAAACTCGAGTATTCTTTCCCCTTCCGCATTCCTCACACCATATGCACATCCTCCATGGACTCCTTCATAACCTTGAGCTGCTTCACCAACATGACCATTTAAATCCCCTCCCAGAACCACTACCTCATCATCACCCCTACCACTTACTACGCGTATTAAATCATCCCAAAATCTATCCTTCTCTGCGTCATCCAATCCTACCTGCGGAGCATATGCTGATATGACTGAAACCATCACCCGTCCGATCAAAATTTTCACTACTATTATCCTATCACTTACTCTCATGACATTCATAACATACTCCACCCATTTCTCCGCAACCAACACACCCACACCCCCATATCCGTCAGTTCCCCCCTGCCAAAACAACTTATAGTAGCAATCCTTCCCAGCAATCTTTCTGGCTGATCCACCCCTGTACCGGACTTCCTGCAGACATGCCACATCCACCCACCTCCTACTAAATGCCTCAACAACTTCCCTTGCTCTTCCTCTCAAACTTCCCACATTCCACGAACCCACCCTAAACCCCCTGGGTGATTTGCTGTCGTCAGGCTTGCTTTGGTGCTTGTTTTTGTTCATAGTCATAGTCGGTAAGATAAAGGGGGGTAAACATTCCAAAGGCCAGACCCATTGCACAGACCCAGGTCCAGGCAATGGATCTGGGACCCCTAGCCCACCAGCTTACTAGTGGCTGTGGTAGTGGCCTCGGGGCACCCTGCCAGGACACCTGCAGGGACACCCTCCAAGCGCGCTTGGCACTGCAACTGCCCCGCCATTATACACCCACTGATAGGGCAGCCTCCTGGGGCGCTACTCCCAGGTTCGGGCCCCTCTCTAATGAGCGGAAGCGGCAGCCTGGGAACCGCAATGCCCTGTACCCTCTAGCACAGGTTCGAGCCCCATCTCGCCCCGGACCCATGATCTGTGCCGGCGGAACCCCAGTCAAGCCTCCCCCCAAAGTCCGCCACTAGGTAGCGGGGGCAAAGTTTTCTGGCCGCATGCCCTTGCTGGCGTCAACCCCTGTAACGTAGTGGGGTACGTTGTGTGATATGTAAAGCGCATGTGGTGTAGTGCATAGGATAGTTAGAGGAAATGATTGGGAGAGTATGCTGGTCTACTCTCCATGTTACTGTCACACTGAAAAGGTCAGCAAAGGAGGAGGATTAGGTAGCTAGTGAAAGGAGCTCCTGCTCTCCCTATCACCAGCATTCCATTCCCCTCGGGAGTACTACCCTGTTCGGCCCGTGCTACAGCCTCCTCCTACAAGTTAGTTGTTTTTACGGGGTGGGGCACTGACCCGCCACCAACCCTTTTAGTCGCCTCTTACAACAAGCAGGGATACTGGGGGAGAATTCTTGAAAAAACCCCTACCCCCAGGGGGGAGGTACAATTAGTTATGCGAAAGGAAACGTTGTGGAAAGTGCCGGTGAGAAGTGCTGGTGAGTGTAAAGTGCAGCAGAAGTACCAAGGTGTGTCAGGTGCAAGGTCTTACTGTCAGAGTCTGAGATGACCGAGCGGTTTATACATAAGGACAGCGGCATCATTCTCGTAAGTACCCTAACTTCATCAAAATTCCTTGTTTTGTTCTTCCCATATCATTAATCTCATGCATAGACTGCATGAAAGGTGATTTCCATAATGATTTTCATGTCTAGCCTGTTTTCAGCATGCTGTAAAGTGGTAAAAAATTCCCATAAATGTAAATCACAATTTCCTGCTTTCAATTTAATTTTTTCATGCATGGTTTTGAAGTGCACCAGGTGTGAAAAATGTGAATGCCATTGATTTGTGTGAAACATGATTTCCATAATGATTTTCATGTCTAACCTGTTTTCAGCATGCTATAAAGTGGTACAAAATTCCCATAAATGTTAATCATAATTTCCTGCTTTCAATTTAATTTTTTCATGCATGGTTTTGAAGTGCACAGCTATGAAAAAGGTGAATGCCATTGATCTGTGTGAAAGATGATTTCCATAATGATTTTCATGTCTAACCTGTTTTCAGCATGCTGTAAAGTGGTAAAAAATTCCCATAAATGTTAATCATAATTTCCTGCTTTTAATTTTATTTTTTCATGCATGGTTACCACTAGTATTGAAGTGCACCAGCTGTGAAAAAGGTGAATGCCATTGATTTTCATGTCCGGTACCTAAACAAAGCTGCCAACTCAGTGAACAGCTGTGCCTAAATTACCTCAAATTCATTCTTTTTGGGTTAAATTTAAATGAATTCATGCTTTGTGTTCATTATTTTAGTGCACTAGCTGTGAAAAAGGTGAATGCCAGTGAATTTCATGTCTGGTCCTAACCTAACCTAACCTAACCTAACCTAACCTAACCTAACCCAACCTAACCATTTTTCTGGTAACAGTTTACATCATTTACTGTATTTGATGCTCTGTATCCAATAATTTAGTGCATAAAATGTGAGAAAAGATGATTTCCATATCCAATACTTACTTACACTATGGTGGCAAGTTGTGAGCACCTATGCCTTACTCACCTCTAAATCATCATTTTTTGGTTAAAATTCTGTTAATTCATGCTTTGTGTACATTATTTATGTGAAAGGGGACTTAAATAAGTGCTATGCATGTCCGGTAGGGAGGTAGGAAGGTGGTTTTCTGATTTAGGTTAGGTTAGGTTAGGGTCAGGAATGACCGGTGCTGGAGCTTCAGGGCAACTATCCGGACAAGACCACTGTCCGGACATGCCTTTGGCTCTATTACGTCGGATAGTGGAGGGATTACTGTATACACATAAAGTACGTACTATGCATACCTTTGATTTTGACCATGGCAGCCTTGGAGAATCTGGATGATGCATCTACAGCCAATTGGATGCCACCATTGTACTCCACCTCCACCATGATGTCCACTTGCTCTAACAAGGCAGAGTCAGGGTTCAGGTTTACGTGTTTGGCTGTCACTGCTCGGATCACTGGAAAGTTACTTCCTAAATTCAAATCTCTGATCTGGAGCAAGAGAGAGAAACAAATGAATTAATGTCTACCTTTCCCAGTACCAATCACCATCATATACACACGGTTAATATACTGCTACCTTCAGGTGACTCTACACTGACAAGCCAACTGACCTTGGAAACCAATTATTACAGTAGATGGTAAGATAAGGAAAAGAGTGAATACTGATGAAATGCAGTATAGGACTATGCCAAATAAAAGGACTACTGATGTAATATTCATTTTTGGACAGCTTCAGGAAAAATACATAGGAAGGAAAAAAATGTTGAACAGTACAATCCCAAATATCCAGTATCCAGATAACCAGGATTATTGACACCAGGAAAATATATAATGGCGCCTGGTGGTTTAGTGGGTAATTAAGGTGCTCCAATTGGATTGAGCCTGTGTAGGTTTATATCTAAGGGGTGATTGGCATTTATTACTGACCTAATGCCACTCAGGGATGAGTGAGGCTGGTCACTCTCATCATAAATGTCAGGACCAACTTGCCTAACCCCGGGCTTCTCTGCTCCTCATGGGGCAACACAAGATTGGATGATGGATGGATGGATATATATAAATAAAAATATAACCATGTGCACCACTTTGAATGCTCGCCCCTGCACAGGATAGTCGCATGTCATGTGAGACTGGGTGAAGTTGGGCAATGTGAAGTGAAGGGGGTTTCCCATCAAGGTCATTTCCTAGTTAATCCTATTCCCAACCCTCCTCCCCTCTCTTTCCCCTCCACTAATTCAGTCACCCTCCACACCTCCACAAATCACCAGTCTGTTCAACACTGCCAGCCAGCAGACAAGCACTCTTGCTATTGTGCTGTTGTGTCGTGATAGATGGTGATTTCTACGTTCCGTGATGCCTAAAGTACAATCTGATCTTAAGTGCACTGTGCTCACCTTGAAACAAAAGCTGGACATAGGTAACAGACTTGAAAAAGGTGAATATCATAAGACACTGATTCATCCATCCATCCATCCATCATCCAATCCTATGTCGCCCCACAGAGGAGACACTGATGACAGGATTTAATGTACGAAATTCCATGATTTATGATGTCAGAGTCTTAGGAACCCAAGCTCAAGGAATTCTTTGCAAAAAGTAAGATGAGCAAGTAACAGTATAGTTTTCTTGCTAATGAGGCAACTCTAACTACATACAAGCTTGTAGTACAGTATATTACAATACCTTGGAAAGTCCATTCTGTTAAATACTATTTATTATTTTATTCATAAAAACATGGAAAAAAAGGAAATAAATCTTGGGCATTTATTGGTGAAATGATGCAGAAGGAAATGATGAACAGTAGTATTATCATGACTCCTTTGCTCACACAACAGCTGTGTATATGGCTGTGGCCTGCTCATTACTTCCTCATCTGAATGCCATCACTCCACCCCTCACTCACCACTCAGCTGTTTTGCAGATCTAAATATTACGCATGTGATGCGACAGCACAAAATTGTCAGAAATCATATGCAAAAATGTCTGTCTGTTCGTTTCTTCATTTCTTTCATGAGAATGGTGAGAGATATTGACTTAATTCTTTTGCATTATGTTGGAGTAGGTCCAGGGAGTATCAGAAAAATACCAAATAAAAATCTGAGTGATTGTGCACGACTTGATGGTTCAAAATTGTTGGGAATCGCAACACGCAAAGACATGCGAAGATCATTTCTTCAACTTTTTGGTCAGAGTTGGTCATTGTGGCCTCAACAACAGTATGGAGACAAAGATTACGGTATTTCCAAAAATTTTGTGATGGAAAGGCTATTAGTTTGTCCTGCAAATTTTCGCAGGCAAGCATTGGTAATAAATACAGTACAGTACATTGGAATTACGAGCACAGTAACTTCTCCAACAAAAACTTTCATTTCTATTGGGTAAATTTTATCTTCTCTGCCGATGTAAATGTGTTCTAAGATAAATTTATACATCCATGAATGTATAAATTCATCTCAGCATGCATTTGCTATAAAATCAAGTTGACAGATGCATTCTAAGATGAATTTATACATTCATGAATGTATAAATTCATCTCAGAATGCATTTGCGCTTGCAGAAAAAATAAAATCTAGCTGGAAGAAATGAAGGTTTATTTTGTTGGACAAAACTACTGTGCCTGTAATTCTCACATATCTTATTAACTGCAAAACACCAGAGTGGCGAACAAGGGGTGGAGTGATGGCGACCAGGCAAGGAAGAAATGGGTGGGCTGTGACGTGTGAGCAGGTAAGTCATAATAATTCTACTGTACAAAAATTTCTTTCCACATCATCAGTTCCCCAGTGAATACTCAAGATTTATTTATTTTTCAATGTTTTTATGAATGAAATCATCCATCCATCCATCATCCAATCCTACGTTGCCCCAAGGGGAGAGTAGGAGCCCAGGGCTAGGCAAGTTGGTCCTGATATTTAAGATGACAGTGACCAGCCTCACTCATCCCTGAGTGGCATAACGTGAGCAATAAACCCCAACCACCCCTTGGATATAACCTTCACGGACTCAATCCGACTGGTGCATCGTAATTACCCAATGAACCACTAGGCGGCATAATTTGGTTATATGGTTACCACCCAGCATAGCAATGGTTTCCTGGTGTAGAGGCAACCATTTGGCTTGTCACTCAGTGTAGAGTCACCCATAGGCTAAAGGAAGAGGAAAGAATGAAGGAAAGAAAGACAGAAGAGGGAGTGTAATGTCACCCATAGGCAGATGGACGAGGAGAGAATGAAGTAAAGAAAGACATAAGAGGACGCAAGTAGATAAGGAAGGAGGAGAGAAAAGGGCAGACACCCGAGAGCAGCACTACATCGAGTGAGTGGATAGTAATGGATAATATTTGACAAAATGGACTTAGTGTGCATTTTGCACTACTGCAAGACATTGTAGTCATAAATATCGAGGTAACATTTCAAATGAAATCTGTTAGTGTGGCCCCAGATATGAGTGGTGAGTATTGTATATACTGCAGTGATACAGCCGATGTATGGGAGTATATGTCAGATACCCAGGAAAAACTGATAAACGGAACGGTAAATTCCCCAGGCTTCCCGGTTAGCTGGGTTTGTATTGCACTTTGTTTTTGTTGAATTTGAGAAGGCATCTGACAGTGCCCAGGAAATTGGTGAAGTGAGCAATGATAAAGCCTGTGATTCAGAAATGGCTTGTTAGAGTGACTATGGCAATGCACCCAGGTGAAAGTGAACAGACTTTTGAATGATGAACTTACCACGAACGTTCGTGTGCATCTGAGGTCAAATTTAATTGCCTTAATGTTTATTATGGCACATGAAGCTCTCTCACGTGGCTTTAAAACTGCATTCCCAAGGGAGGTTTTTTATGCTGATGACTGTGTTAATCATAGAGAAGGTGAGGGCAGCAGAGGAACAATTTAGGAAGTGGAGAGATGGAATGGGGTACAAGGGTTTAAGAGTAAATATGGATAAAATGACAGTGATTAATTATATCAAGGGCAGGAGTATGGTCATGTGCAGTTTGCTTCAAGGATGTGGGAAATAATTATATTTTGCATAGTGCTTGAGATGAATAAGTGCATTAAAGATCAAGTGGTATTAGAGGCAGGCTCCAAAATAATGGTGATTCTGAGTGTTCAAAACAGAGGAACATACAGGAGAGAGGAAGGAAAAGATTAAACTTGGTGGTGAATCTCTTCAGTGTGTGGAAGAGTTCTGTTATTTAGGAGACACTGTGTTGGAGGTGGGGTTGGTGCTACCTCCGCAGCATGGGTAAGGAATGGCTGGAAGTTTAAGGAGTTGTTGCCCCTCCTGACACAAAGAGCTCTCTCTCTCAGCTAAAGGGTCTTTGTATGCAGCATGTGGTAGGAGTGTAATGCTGTATGGTAGTGAAACTTGGGCAGTAATGGAGGTGGATAATCACAGGCTCAAACAAACAGGGATAAGAACAAAGAGATATGCTTGAATGACAGGCATGGTGAGGGGCACAACAAATGATGAGCTGAGAGAAAGGATGGGACTTGAATATACTGGTGATGTGATGAGAAGAGGTAGCTTGAGTGGGTTTGGGCATGTGGAGAGAATGAAGGATGACAACTAAATGCAGAGGGTGCAAAGTATTAACAATGAGCTGCTACAGGCAGACAGAAAGACCTGGGATAAGGTCATATAGTGTGACATCTAGGATAAAGGACTGAATATGGGGGTTGCTAGAGATAAAGCAGCAAGGAGAGCCACCATTGGGTACCAAGGCAAACACAGCCAAACACATGCAAGCATGTCAGTGAGTTTACAAATGAAATGAAACAAAACAATGATAACTATAATGGTATGTACTATAGGTCACAATAGTATCGGTGCACAGGGAGTCCGATGCTTACTGAAAACATTCGAACAACTGCTGATGTTTACCATCTCATTATGCATGAACAAGGTCTCTTTATATAAACATAACATTTGCTATATGTTTGCAAGAGGATACTGTTAGTTGGCAATGGCCTATGTGACACCTCCTGACATTAAGGCTACCAAAGTGCGGTAGGTCAGACACTATTATTTCAGTGACCTTCATTCTGTGGTCCCAAATGTTTCACGCATACTGTATTGTGCACCGATACTTTTGTGACCCATAGTACACCAAAACTGAATGCCTGGGGGTCTAGTGGAGCTGAAAGTATCTGGAAGCAGCCTATCAGGGCTTACATCCAAGGAATGGTTGGACATGTATTGCTCAAGCAATAGTAGTCAGGAATGAACAACTGGTCACTCACATAAAATATTTGAACTAAGCAGCCAAAATCCAAGGCCCTTATTCTCCTGATAGGGAATACAAGACTGAATTATGTATGTATGATGTACTGCACCTCACTGGTCATAATACTGCCAGCAATTGGTAGTATTTGTATGACTATAATTTTTCCTCTACCTTGCCCTAAAATTGTCATCTCTTCAACTTGAATCCTCAATTGCAAGAATATATTTTCACTAGAATATGATGATAGTCATGAGGAAATGCTGTGGATAAGATGTAGAACCTTATCACTGCATTTTTCCTTTCAATGAGCTATATACGTACATGAATTAAACTACAAAATTACAAAAATATGGGCAGGTTAAGGTGAAAAGAATATAAAAGTTGGTGCCAAGTTTTTTTTTTTTTCCCTTATATGACATCATGTTTCCACACTTTAACTACAACCTGACATTTTCCACCAGCAACTTTCTTTACCAATTTGTCAAGCAAACAAACAGGGCATGTCTAATTAGCTTCAAGTAGGATCTGAAAGGCCTCAAGAACCACCATACATGCAAACAAGATATAACTGGAATGTTTTGATCATCTTCTCTACAACACAAGAACTGATGGACTGTCTCTGATCCACCACTAGCAACCAGGCTGGGTATAATTTTTGACACTATTACAGATACACTCTCACCTGCATATTATGTATAAATTTAGAAAGTGCCTTGTGTTTCAGAAGGTCACTAAATTCAAGTGTCAGGATATTGGTCAACCATCGCATGATCCCAGCTTCAAAGCGTTTCTCCTGAAATGGAAAGCAATGAATATTAGCGCAATTCTGCTTAGGCAAAGGCACCTTTATCTTACATGAGGAAGCTAAAGAAACAGCTTTGGAGAGATGTTTCAAACTGTAGGAGTTAGATATAACTGTCATCAACTCCTGGCTACTGCAGGTCTGTCCTACAACGAACAACGTTGTCTGACGGTAACATAAGATTTTAACATACATCAGACTGAGTAGGTTAACATCATCATGAAACATTCACTAACTTTATATCTTACCTGAAAAAAGAACTGGAGAACCAGGTTAAGCGACAAGCAGGTTTCCCGACGATGGAATGCATCCCCTTGCTTGAGTTTATCCACTAATTCCTCAGGGAGGTTGGTATCAGTCACTGGCAGCTTTTTGGTTTCTGGCTCTGGTTTGTCTTGGTTTACAATCCACCACCATGCTGATACCACCACACAAACAGCACCCGAAGCAAACACTAGGAGATTCCAAAGGATAATTCCAAACATCCTGTCTTAAGATGACCACAGAATCTGGCTTCAAGTAATCCAATAACTCCTCACAGACCACGAAGTCATTCTCACTGAAACAATAAGCAATATTGGGGAACTTAAATAGCAGAGTACTGTATACCCCCACCTCCCCAAAATAAGGAGGGGAGGGTTACATGCAGTCCTGCCTATTAGCAAGGGATGTGTTCTACTGTATCAATTCTTTGCACACAACTGTTTAAGTGATGTAAATCTGTACAAAGTAGCTGATCAGCTGTACTAATACCAATAGAACTTTCATGAGCATTTTTCTGTAAAACAGTATATTAATGACTATTGGGGGGGAAAAGCATAATGTGTAACAGTGACCTAATGTTGGAAAAAAAAAAAAAAAAAGGACAGTATGAAGATGCAATAAAAGCAAATTAGCAGCCTTATTTCCAGGATCTGGAGTGCTGGGTTATGTATTTAATCCCTCCAATCCAATGACATATTTAGTTATTTATCCTTGCTACCTACAGATTACTGAATTTTATTCAGCTTTGGGGAGATCTCATGTAATAAAAGGGTGAAATTTGTGGCTATATCTTAACCCCTCTAGTTCAAAAAGACACCCATATGCTTAAGTGCTTGGTAGGTACCAGAAGAGCAAAATGTGCCATCTGGTTTCATTTTGAAGGGGTTAACATACTGGCTACCAATACAGGACTGGCAGTCAAGCAAAGATCTCCAGTAGACTTTGTATACCACATATTGTTTCCCATCACACATGTAAAGTACAGTATGTGCATACGAGTGCTGCCAGTATCAAGTTCTGAGAGTGTCTTTGTTGATGATTTTTTTCATCGCCTTGAATCTAGTGATGTTGTCCTTATTCTTGCTATCTATCCATCCATCCATCATCCAATCCTATGCCACCCCATGAGGAGTGTAAGAGCCCAGGGCTAGGAAAGTTGGTCTTGACATTTAAGATGAGTGACCAGCCTCACTCATTCCTAAGTGGCATTAACCCTTCCATGGCTGAGGGTCCAGATTTATCCTTGCACCCCACGCCGACTGAGGGACCATTTTCTGAAGTTTCGAAAATTGATTTCTTTTCCTTGCCATATTGAAGAGAAAGTTCAGATGCACCTAACAGTGTAAATCTCAGCTTCCTAGACCCATTCTGTCGCTTGAAATAAAGCGCGGAAGTTGAAGAAATATCGGCAACCGATATCCACCGCCCAGAGGTGCTGCTGCAGTGCAACTTCGTAGCTAGGTGTTGTTAGTTTTTTTTTTTTACCCCCCAAAACAATGCGAATGGTGCTGAAATGTTGCACATATATGAGATATGATGATATCGAATGATTTCAGTAGATAACATGTTAGGAATGACTGGAAAAAAAAAAAAAATTATTTCAGTAGATAACATGTTAGGAATGGCTGGAAAAATTTTTTTTAATGAATATTATTTCACTTTTTTGATATAAAATATGTTTATGGTAGTTTCGAGTTATTTTTTATGTTATCGTTGTGCCCATGCTTGGAAAAGGGAGTGAAAGGGTTGAATTTTCAGTCCTAAATGAGAAAACTGCACGTCTTTCAAGGCTATGCTCTCCCACGGAAGATGAAAGTGGAGGGTCAGATCCGATCAGCAATATAAAAGTTAAGTCGCAACTTCCAGCTCCCACAACACGTGCATGGCTAAAAATAGAATCGTAATGCAGTTTCAAAACTACGAATAAGTCTAATTATTACGAATACAGAGACAAAGCAGAAATAAATACATTTATAGACGGGGGAAAACGTATTTTTTCTGTAATAACACGTTAACCTTTCTCTATCATTTTACCTTGTTATTTTCGCAATATATGTTGCAGTCTCATAAACAGGGTGGTTGTGTGTGTTTTGCAAAGGAGGAAAAAGATTATATTTTCTGTCTGGATTGAGATAATGGGTGTAACTATGTGTTTTAGGCATGGCCACAAGCAAAAAAATTGTACATTCACTCGTCACGGCAGCAGGTGGTGAACTGACAGATGATATGTGAGAGGGTGAAGTGAAGGTCAGTCTCACGTCCCAGATGTTCGTTCACTTCCCGAAAGTTTTCACAGTTTTCTACAAGTCACACTGCATCAAATAATCCAAACCATTACAACAAACCTGAGCAAATACGTAAAGATACCACGACAAAAATGTATTTTTCACTTATTATCATGTCTTTTTTGTTTGTGCCTGTATTAATTCATAATTGTAAACAGGTGGTTGTGTGTGTTTTGCAAGAGAGGACAAAGATGATATTTTTTGCCTGGGTCAAGATAATGGGTGTGGTTGTGCTTGTTTAGGCATGGCTAGCAGCGAAAAAATCGAAAATCCGCTCATCACAGCAGCAGGCTCTGAACTGCTTGATGGGGTGTATGGGTGTGTAGTGTAGGTCAGTCTGAAGACATTCAGAACGTTCGTTCACTTCCCAAACATTTTTGCAGTTTTTTATAGGCCGCGCTCAAACGACACAAGCGGCCATTTATCAGCTAAACGTCATTCGACGCCAGCGGCCACGAAGGGGTTAAGTGAGCAATAAACCCCAAACACCCCTTGGATATAAACTGACAGAGGCTCAATCCGACTGGAGCACCTTAATTACCCAGTACCCACTAATCCACCTGGCACCATAATTTGGTTATATGGTTATGGTACCACCCAGTGTAGTAAATGGTTTCCTGGTATACAGGAAACCATTAGGCTTGTCACTCAGTGTAGAGCCACCCATAGGCTGAAGGAAGAGGAAAGAGAGAAGAAAAGAAAGACAGAAGAGGGAGTGTAAAGTCACCCGTAGGCAGAAGGAAGAGGTAAGAATGAAGATAAGACAGAAGGGGAAGGAAGGAAGAAAGGAAAGAGCAGACACCCAAAGCAGCATTACATCGAGTGAGTTGATGGTGAATGCCCCTACCTACCAATGACATATGATTTTATTTCCATACTGAAAGCCTTTTGATCTAGTGAGGATTGATACACGGTACCACTAATAAACCCCTTCACTGATGCAGATCCTTCCCACAGTGAACATATGGGGACAAGAATAAAGTTTAGAATACTTCCCCAGGCTGAAGGGGTTAATCATCATTCCCTATGTCTTATCACCTCCTGGTTATTCCCTATCAGGGCATAACCATGACAGATTATGCCCAATCTACTTTGTCCATACTGTATATACCTCTCTCACAATGTTAATCCCACCTCTTCTCCTTCTCTTTTCACCAATGTACGATAATGTTACCTTATAATTTTTTCTTCCACAAGAAACATGGTCTCACCTAATTCTCCAGCCTGATAACTTATAATATCTGTTTATGTAATTTGCACACTGTGTATTGGTGAAATGATGAACACAACATGGCTGAGCTGCTAGAGCATGTAGGTGTGAATGTATATAAAGTACAGTAACTGAGTGCAAGTGCTCTACATATCTGAACATGGAAGAGACAGCCCCTAATGGATGACGAGGGGTAAATGTATACTGTACTAGTACAAACTTTTATCCCCTATGCTATCTTTTTTTTTTTTTTTTAATATGCAAGGAAGAAGGAACCAAAGGCCAGGGCCCGCATACTGTTCCTTCCAAGAAAAAGTATAAAACAATACCAATGAGAGCCAAATTCAAGATCCATCCATTTCGAAATGACTTGGACACACTGCATTTGAAAGACTGGAGATCATAGGAAGTAGGGAATACAGACAGAGGGAGACAGTTCCAGAGTTGACCAGTTGCATAAATGAAGGACTGGGAGTAACGGTTAACTCTTGCATTAGAGAGTTGGACAGAAAAGGGATGAGAGTTTGTTGCTAGACGGGTACTACGTGCCCGTCGTAGAGGTGGAGGGATGCAAGTAGACAGTTCAGAGGAACAGTGACCATTGAAGTAGCAATAGAAGAGAGATAAAGAAGCAACAGTGCGGCGAAGAGACAAAGGTTGAAGGGAATCAGTAAGAGGAGGAGAGTTAATGAGACAAAAAGCCTTTGACTCCACCCTATTGAGAAGAACTGCATGTGGGGAGCCTCCCCACACATGAAAGTTGTACTCCATACATGGGCGAATAAAACCCATGTACAAGGTCAACATCTGTGCAGGGATAAAGAAAGTTCGGAGTTGGCCCAGCACACCTAATCTCTTGGAAGCAGATTTCACAAGAGATGTAATATGTTCTTTCCAAGACAAATCCCGAGAAAATGAAACCCCTAGCATGTTCAAGGATGATGCAGGACTGAGCTGGACATTATTAAACATTAGTGGGTAATCCTGAGGAAGATTTTGTCGGGTTGATAAGTGTAAGAACTGAGTTTTTGATGCATTAAAAATAACAAGATTATTTTTACCCCAATCAGAGATATGAGCCAAGTCAGACATTAGGTGTGCCATAGCCTCATCCCTTGTTTGCTGAAGTAACTGCTGAGATGGGCATTGCGGGAACCGAATGGAAAGGTGAAGGGTGGAATCATCAGCATATGAGTGGATAGGGTTAGATGTACAGCTTAGAAGGTCATTGATGAATAAAAGAAAAGAGAGTTGCTGATAGGACAGAGCCCTGAGGAACACCACTACTGATAGGTCTAGGAGAAGAACGATGGCCGTCTACAACAGCAGCTATAGAACGACCAGAAAGGAAGCTAGAGATGAAGGCACAGATAGAAGGATAGAAACCCTAGGAGGGCAGTTTGGAAATCAAAGATTTATGCCAGACTCGATCGAAAGCCTTTGAGATGTCAAGTGCAATGGCAAAGCTTTCGCTAAAGTCCCGAAAGGAGGATGACCAGGAGTCAGAAAGGTAGGTGAGAAGATCGCCAGTGGAGCGTCCCTGACGGAACCCATGCTGACGATCAGAAAGAGGGTTGTGACAGGAAAGATGGAGCCAGACTCCATAATCCCGTAAAGTATGGTTGATTCACTTTGAATTAGTTGTCCCAAAGCGGGAAGCACTAACCCCCTACCAACCCACTTGCTGACACGTAGGGAACACGTATGGTACTGTATGGTTATATGGTTACCACCTACAGTTTTAAATGATTTCCTAGCTTACAGGAAACCATTAGGCTTGTGGCTCAATGTACAGCTATCTGGAAAGGAAAGAAGAGTAATAAAAAGTGACAGGAAAGATAGGTGAAATAGGAAGAGAGGAGGGCAGAAACAGAAAAGAATGATAAATATGAAGGAAGAAGTAGGCTGCACCACATCAAAGGAGTGGATGATGGTTGCCACCACCTGGTACATAAGCTTGCAAATGAATAAAGTACTACCAAGAGTAAGAAATCCACTAAAATCTCACTGAACCAATAAGAGCATGGTAAGGTAAATGAGAGGGTAGGAAAGGACACGGGTAGGTGGACCAGAGCTTCCAGGATGGAGGGGCAGGAAGCAGAAAAATTATTATAAGCTATTTTATGTTACCATTCAGGCCCAATGGAAATAAGTTAACTTGTCACATTACATCTACAGAAGCTCTGATTGCTACCATAACAGTTAAAATATGGCTGGCATTTGCAGTGGCTGCTCCTGTAATTAATGGGCCTTTATTATGAAATTTTATGAAGATGATGAAGAAGTCCTCAAATTTTCAAGAGCACATGATGTGCTCTTAAGATCAGCTGAATGACCATAAAGACAAGCATGCTTGGTACTGCAGACTGTTGGCAATGACAGCAAAGACAAAACAAAGGAAAAACAGTGTTTTTCCCACTATTAAAGAATAAAGGCAGTTTCCTTGGTGGCTAAGGGCAATTTCCTTTGTTGAACCCATCTAAATCTGCTGTTAAACAACAGTGTGCTTTGTGAATCACCAGCTGCATAAGTACCAATTTTGAATGCTGTTACTGTTGCACCCACACTACTGTTGACTACACGAAGCTTTTGCTCTAAAACTACAGACCTGGCTTAGCCATCAAGAACAAACTGAACCTGATATCACCACAGACTAACAATATTCTCCTCATGCACAGGAAGCACAAGTGCAGACATGAGGACACTTTGTCCAGCAAATCTGCATATCTGACTGCAAAGAACAGGAAACAAAGAAGTGTTCCATTGTCCCATTCACTGTTGAGGACACGAGAGCTGCTCCCCTCAATCCAATAATTACAACACACACTACTGTGTATTCATCCTCGTGGCACCGTTCAGTGACAGTTTGGGGGACTTTCCAAAGCTGTCTGTAGAGGAATTCACTCTCTTCATCATCAACTATCAAAAGCTGTTCATTAGTCCCAGCAACTCCCACATACATACACAGAATATAAAGCAGCTCTGGCTGGATCTGAAACAGTGGAATAAGTGGCCAAGAAGCAAATACAGCAGTTATTTCACATTGTATTTCACTCCCTGCCTCTTTCTGTAGCTATACCTTAAGAGATGCTAGTAAAAATTTTACATCTTAGCTGCTCATCTAAATCCTCTCCCCCTCAATCAGGAAACAAGTCACTCTGGCCCCTAGGTCTTCCAGCCCTAGCCATTCCAGCCCCTAATTCTTTCGACCCTAATCACTCCGGCCCCTAGCTTTACCAACCCTAGTCACTGTGGTCTCCCTGATAGGCTAGTCTGATACTGAAATGTTTCCTACTAGGGTGTTATGTCAGGTTAGGCTAGACCTGGGTAGGGGCCTTGTGTGACTAAGGTGAGAGGCCAGACTGACTAGGGTAGGAGGCTGGTGTGACCAGGGCTGGTACAACTAGAGGCCACAATGACCTGAAATCTCTCAATAAGATAAGTGTGGAGTTGCTGGAGAAGAATGTTTTTCATATGGTGGCACTGATATTAGCTATCATTCAGCAGAGACATCCAGTTACATAAACATCCCTCATAAGGAAGATGGTGAACCAAGAGAGGGCAACTTCAGCCTGCAGTCCACCAGGTTTCATGTCCAGATAAGCCAGAAGCCACAACAACGAAAGAATGAAACCTACGGACTGCATCCTATTCTTTAACATCAAGAAACATCCAGGAAAGATCATAATCCTGATGGGTCTTGCAAAAGAACAGGAAACACAGCCAAGTACACTCTAACAATAAGGTCTTATTTTTGCATTTATTACTTAATATCTGGAAATCTGAGGTTTGGTTAGCTTGTTTTCAGTTTGGGAGCAACAGTTTTTTTTTTTTTCCTAGTGCACCAGAGTTTTTTTTTTTTTTTTTCCCCCCTTGTTTTTTCCCCCCCCCCTACTGGTGCACCAAAACCTTTTGTTTTTTTTTTTCTCTTCCCCCCCCCCCCGAATGTATATTGAATTCGATTATTTTTCATCGTAATTTCTACTGCAAATAACATTTCAACCAGCCCCCTTCCCCACCAAAAAACCCTAATCTCCTATGAGCTTCCCCATTTATCATCAGGTGGGGGGGTGGGGAATAATACCAAAATGGCCAATTTGTAATGGAAATGGTCACAATCAACTAACTTACACAGCCAGAAAAACAGCCATGTTAAAAATACAGTATGCAAATAAAATCTGATGTCTGTACAAATGCATGAACTGACCCATATTCAGCTACCGTATTCATGCCTTCTCCTTAAAGAACTAATCTTGTCAAACTTAGCCCCAACTTAAATCACTTCCATTCATGTTTGGCAAGGTTTTCCTGCTATCCAGTTAAATCAAATGGGTTTACTTAGCTACACCTTCCATTTATTAAGACAATACATTATGTGTATCCCTACAGAAATTTAGTTACTGAAGTGAGGATACTTGATTTATCTCTTCTTGATTAAATGTGACAGTTCCAGTCTATGCAGGTCCCGGAGTTTCGTCCGTTGTATACTGTTGTGATACTCTCTCGCAGTAATAATTTTACTACCATTTGGTATTTTTGTGGGGAATTCAGCCTACCGGTTGTGAAAACCCGAAACTCAGATTTACAGGTTGTAAATCCATTCTTGTTGCTACACAACCACGTACCGGGTGAGATTGTAACAAACTCTGAATATAACGTGATTAACGAGATATTTACCTTTCATTCTCTGTTACTACTTGATCAATACTTGAACAGCTATGAATATTGACCATATTGACCCTTACCTTATCAATCATTCAGTTTCCACAAAATCTTGACACTACTACTGGCTGTGCAGACGACACTATAAGCACAAGTTCAGTATAGAGAACGTTTAATCGTGAGCTTGCATGAGACAGCTGTATCGCCCACAATTAATATTTTGCCTCTTTCTATAATAATTTGTCTATTTTAAAAATATATTTTAAAGTGTTCTGGTGAAAAACTTTTTTTTTTTTTAAGTAATCCAGTTTCGACTTGAAAACGTACTAAATACTGCCTGGGATCGCCCAGAAACGAGATAATGTAGGCCGCTCATGGATGCCAAACACAGCTCTATCCAACCGACACAATTCGCAACAAAAAGAAGAGTGGAAGACAATTTTATATCTATAGCCTATAGTCCCAAATGGTATGCAGACAGATGTGCTGCATGGAGTTCAATGAACGATTTGCTGAAAAGTTACTCTGAAGTCTGACCAACGATCGACCTTCGCACGTGTATTTACGGAACTCAAGCTGGTCGTGTTCTAAAACTAACACGAGTTATCTGTATTTCTAGTGTAAACATATACCTTCCACCAGTAACAAAACAATGATTAATATCTTAAATGGCAAATTACACCTATACTGCTTCACCCTATTAGGATCCTACATAGAGGCCTGCAGGACAAGACATATAAAGCCTTTGCCTATGGATGTGACGAGTTGGATCCTGTTAAGATATGAAAAGATATTTTGTGTGTATCCAGCGGGGTACATACTATACAATGGTGAACACAAAAGGGAGAGAGAAGCAATCTGCATCCAAATCATAGTATAAAGTCATCTCTGAAGTTTTAAAGTCCATTTGATGTGCATCACAGTACAGATAACACCGTAGCACATTATGTAATAACTGAAATGAAACAATAAAGTAATCACTGTTCTGGCCGAGATTCGAACTCAGGCCATCGCGCTTGAATGGCGCGCACGTTACCACTGAGCCAAAGAGGGGACACGTCTTGTTAATCTTCGGGCTGAGAGCGGCTTCTCATCTCTGCAACATCGCATTTGGGCACAAACAGCAGCTGTTGCTGCTAAGCTATGCAGGCACCGGCCCCACCTTCCTGTCTCTGTTCTCCTCAGGCGAACACTTGATCAGCCCACGAATCCACGCCCTGGAGGTGATTGGATTCTCCTTGATGCCAATGCAGTTCGCAGATTTGATGCCGCTGATGCCGTCAGGGGTGGTCCTGATTTGCCTGACCCTGCCTATGCTCCAGCACCACCCTGGCTTCCTCCTGTGATTAGGAGTGTTGAGCCTACTGTGGCAAACCCAAGGGCCTCTCTTCCTGCTCTTCTTCAACAGGATGGATTGCGTCGTATGGCGGCTCTCTACACTCCTGATGCTGCCGCCTATTATACAGATGGGTCTGTGGGTGCTGATGGGACTGCAGGCGCTGCTTTTATTTGTGACGAGTGGGTTGAGTCCTGGCGTGTCACCTCTGGCGCTTCAGCCTACCAAACTGAGCTTGTTGCTATCCTTGGTGCTCTTCGCCATGCCGATCGCCACTTCCATCGGCGCATCATTATACATACAGACTCCCTCTCTTCTATACATGGCCTGCAGCAGCTCAGTTTCACAGACACAGGTTCCTACTTACCTCCATCCTGGCTGTTGCAACTACCATCGCTAGCCGGGGAGGTGAAATTTATCTACACTGGATTCCTGGACATGTTGGAATTATGGGCAATGAGCGTGCCGATGATGCTGCTCACCTCGCCTGCACTCTCCCTATCGTCACCTTCCGTTACGACCTAGCTTATCTCACATCTTGCGACAAGCAACTGACGCTGTCCACCGTCTTTCCCGGGAAGATCATCAATTCCAGGTATACGAAGGCTCTCGCTCTGCCACCTGGTATGCCACTGCTACAACCTATACACCTGTTGATGTACCCACCGGCACACCCAATCACCTTCTTGTCAAGCTTCGCCGGTTGCGTCTGGGATATCCATGCTATAACCAGATGACTGGTGGAAACCCGGAGCCGTGCCCTCACTGCTTCGGCATTAGTGCAACGCCTCTTTTACATTATATTCTTGACTGTCCCGCAACATATTGTCTTCGGTGTGGCCTTGGTGAGCAGCTTCTCAGGGATGACGCCTATCGTTTGGCTGCAGAGACTATTGCTCGGGCACCTGCCTCTGTGATTTTGGGGATTGTGGCTACCTACCCTCCCCCACGTTAACCTGTAACCCTAAATCTTTGTGCAGAGACTATTGCTCGGGCACCTGCCTCTGTGATTTTGGGGGTTGTGGCTACCTACCCTTCCCCACGTTAACCTGTAACCCTAAATCTTTGTACAGCTTTTCTCTGACGAGCTTTTGTTTTTGCCCGTGTCCTCCCAGTGGGGAGGCAAATCTAAATCATCATCTCTTGGAGACACTGCAGGACTATTCTACCTTTATTCGAAGCAGATCTGGCTATTTCACTGGCTGATTCGGACCACATTCTTGACTGATTTGGATCAATGAATTAAAGTTTAGATCGTGATAATTTCATGTTGTGGGTTAATTAGACCATGCTCTTTCTGGGCCATTACTGAGAACCTAATAGCGTTTCATTTTATATGGGTTGCGAGCTGCAAGGTTTACATCTAAACCCTGGCGGGCTGTACCCACTGAGCTCCATAGTGGCTACCTCGACCGGCCCGACGCCGGAAGGATGGGTTTACAAATTGGCATAACATGCATGATTATTCATACTAAACCTCAAAACTACGAATTCAGCAATGGTATCAATGTCCGATAGCATCTCATTTTACTGTGCAAGGAAAAAAATGTCTGTGCTGTCAACGGTACAGATCGAGCTACCAGCATTCAAACAACCTTAACAGTAGCTGTGGACTATGTAGAGACCACAGGTCCTTACGAAACCAACAGGGTACTCTCACCAACGGGATCCATGCGGCTACTAACAGGAAACTGATAAACTGGTTAGTCTGCATCCGCAGAACTTGCAAGTACAACTTACCTTTTATTATTATTATTTTTACGAGTGGAAGTCCTCTGCATTCCAGTCACTGCCTTAGCTCACACACAGGATGTTGTGCAACGTCACTGTACACAAACCTAACTCAAAGAACATCTTTTATCGTGCCGGGCTCCACAGAAACGCAAGAAGCCCCCCATAGTTACCAAACCTCAGAGCGAAGCCTGAAACTTGAGACCGTTCTCGATCGGACCCGAGCTTATTATCAGATTACTTCTGTGGAAGCGCAAAGCTATGTATAATTTCTAAATAAATTATACTGGAATCAAAATTCCAGAAGCTATTATGGATTATTTATGACTTTTTTTTTAAAGAATCAAATAATTCCGGCTGGTATTTAGAAAAGTAAACTCTGGGAGATATCCAATCGGTTTCGCACGGTGTCTGAAAAACAAACATTCTGGCGGGATTGACGTTGCAGACGGAAGGAGCAAAATGAATTCTGCTAGTAAAGTATGTTTGTGAATAAGGGGGTTGTATGGCATAAACTGATGTAGTTTAGGGGTGCACGTTTGACTCATAAAGGTTTACAGTACTTGCACGCTTAATTGGCGTACCGTGTTTTTATCGTGGAGGTGCGAGTAACTGACCATTCTCGCCTGTAATGTAAGGACTGCATAACTGAGACTCCATGCTTCTGATGGGGCATCAGAGGATTTGGTGACATCGCTTTTTGTGGCAAAATGTTATTATAGTTTTAGCTAAAAAGAGAATTATAAGATGTTGATGTTTTTTCGGTATTTTAGACTTGAAACACTTGTCTGCTCTTGGCATTTTCATTGCAAATTGTTTTTATTTTACTCCTGAAGGTTAGGTATGGTTTAATTTTCTTCAAGGGTAAAATAAAAATAATTTGCGATGAAAATGCCATAGAAGAAAAGTGTTTTAAAATTGTCTTAAATACTGAAAAAACATCAAAATTTTGTAGTGTAATTCTGTTTTTGGCTTTTACAGTAACTAATTCATGGTCTGGTAAATGTAAATGTGCTTTACTTTAAGAAGCTGAAGGACCTCACCAATTTAGTTGGTGTTACTCCAGTTTGTTATCAATAATTTTCTATTTTCATGGCGGTAAACAATTATTTTCTGCTGACTTTTCCCCCCCCTTTGCTCTTGTCATCGTGCTCCTTATGCATCATCGACATTAATGGTGGTTTATAAAACTTACTCAAATATTGGTTTTTAGGTTTTTAGGTAAGGTTATGTTAAATTGCTGGGTTAGTTTAGGTTAAATTGCTAGGTTACGTTAGTTTAAACTGCTAGGTTAGGTTAGGTTAAATTGCTGGGTTAGGTTAGGTTAAATTGCTAGGTTAGGTTAGGTTAAATTGCTAAGGTTCAGTTAGGTTAAAAGGCAAGGTTAGGAAGAGGTACTAAAAGGCAACCAGGATGTATTTTGGAACTGTCAGCCATTACACACCAAACAGTTGATACAGCAGAAAGAACATAGCTACAACAACAGAAAAATTAAATATAAAATGAATTGTTCATTTACCATCCCCAAAATAACCAGAAAAATGTAAAAGACTATCAGGAAGAAGAAATTATGGTCAGTTTTTGGAAAACTACATTTCTCCATTTCGAAACCAAAAATATTTTTTCTGGTCAATTTTAGTGTGATTTGAATGAATTTGATCTTCATTTTTGCTGGAAATCATTCATTTTGGAGATAGGCCTACCCAAGCCTATCTCCAAAATTAGTGAAAACCAAAAAAAAAAACAGGTCAAATTCATTCAAATCACACTAAAATTGACCAGAAAAAATATTTTTGGTTCCGAAATCGAGGATATCGGTTGAACCGTATACCCTAACTGTGGGGGCTTCACCCCCCCAGACCTCCCCATATTATTAACCTAACCTAACAACCAAACCAAACCTAACCGTACCTTGCCTTAAATGTCGTCAGAAGGGGATGAGGTGGAAGGTAAAGTTCCTGAATAATCTAATGCACTAAACCCACATGTCCTCCGCTTCTTTGAATTTGTGTAACTCTTAAAATTCTTACAGTACCATCAATGAAGGTCTTGTCTATAATGTAGGTCATGTCCACGCTTCTTGCACTTCGAGGAGGAAGGCAGAACACCGTGACTGTGTAGGAAATTCACAATTTCCTGATTATTCTTAAAAATACGAGTGATGGCTTCGTATTCAGTCACAGTACACACACTACAAGAGGACACCATCGTGGAACTGACTAAAGTAAGGGATGTTTGAAATTTGAAAATCTCCTAACTCTATCAATGATTTGATTGGTCTGCCTTTTGGCTGATTTTATTTCATTGGTTGTGACGTCCAAGTATGCACTGTACTGGCATGGTGTCACGCCCAGGAGCTGCCGTGACAGGCAGAAACACCGACGCGAAAGTATGAAACTGAGGAGAGATGCAAGGTAGTATTATATAGGATTTTTACGTTAAATATACATTTCGAAAACAAACGTTTAGTGGAATAGATTCAGAATAACATGGTCTACAATGTGGCTGTGTCAGATTTCCTGGAGGGAGAAATGTAGTTTTCCAAAAATTGACTGAAATTATTTGTTAAGGCTCTTCTGCTACTTGATGTGTATGTTTACCCATGGTTTATCAGAACAAGCTTTATCATTAGTAGAAGAGCTAGAGTTTTTTTTTTTTTTTTTAATAAATCATCTCAGTTTTTAGTAGATTTTCACTTTTTATTTTTTATTTATTTTTTTTCAAGTTATTCTCGTGTAGCCTGCAGTACTGTAGTGACTGGTGGACACATCAGATCACTCCATTGTGATAAAGTATACTATATAACAAAATAGTGAACAATACTGGTAATTTTTGAAACCGTGATTTAATCTTAGCCAACATACTTTCCAGAATATTATGTACGAATTTCATGGTTGTGCTATGAAAAATTGGAGCAGCATTCCATTCCACAGTTGTGTAGCTATATACCAGAGAGAGTATTCAGTAGATGTACTGAATATGTCATTACTCTTTATACCCAATCCTATTATGGTATACAATAACCTAACGGATAACAAAACTGATATGACAAAATTGGTTGAAATTCTAGGAAAGTTGTTCCTGTAGTCTATCTGTCGATCTATTGCCAGACGCCATAATCCCGTAAGGGGTGGCCATTTGACTTTGAGTTATTTGTTTTACAGGGAGGGACACTAACCCTCCACCAACCCACTTGCTGACACGTAGGGAGCACGTATGGTTTGGTTATATGGTTACTACCCAGCATTGTAAATGGTTTCTTAGCTTACAGGAAACCATTTGGCTTGTCACTCAATGTAAAGCCACCTGTAAAGGAAAGAAATGCAATAAGAAGTGACAGGAAAGATGGGAGAAATAGGAAGAGAGGAGGGCAGGCACAGAAAAAGAATGATAAAGGCTAAGGAAGAAGTAGGCAGCACTACATCAAGTGAGTGGATGATGGTCGCCACCACCTACCACTAATAAATACTAGGTTTCCTTTTGTTAGTCATGGTACCTTTCCTTTATTTTTATGTCCTCAAGATAATAATTTGTATTTTAGGTAAATTTAGGTGATATTTTAAGTTTCCAGCTTCCTAATGAACTGGTGATCTTGTAGGTCAGAAACTTCTTGGGTCATATTCAAGTAGCTACTGATCAGCAAGTCACCCTTACTGTAACGTCTGCAGTTATCATCATCACCTTCATTTTTCGTCCTTCTGTTCCTACATTCAAACTGGGGTTGGATGTGCAATGGCTTTTCTCCACTGCTTCCTATCTGGATTAATTCTTCTCCAGTACCCAGTCTTTCCATATCTTGCATTACAACACTTTTCCAGGTCTTCTTAGGTCTTCCTGGTGATCGACGTCCCAGCACTTCCAGTTCCTTTGCTATTCTCACACAGCTTCCTTCCTCACTCCTCTTCATGTGACCAAACCACCTAACCCACTTCTGCCTCAAGATGATATCGAGATCCTTCACCCCGCATCTTCTGGCTACCTCCTCACTCAAAACTCTGTCCTCCCATCTCACTCCCGCCTTATATCTTAACATTCTACAATCAGTACTCCTCAGAACATTCGTCAGTCTATCTGTCAAAGCCCATGTTTCAGCACCATATATCAATACTGGTCTAATGCAAGCCTCATATATTATAAAGTCTATTGTACTTCTGTGTCTCAGTGGTATGTGTTTGTTGACCAGTAGGCTAGCAATTTCCTTCCACTTTAACGATGCTGATGCCACTCTTGTTCTAACTGATCTCTCCACCCCTGCTTCACAGTCCAATACGTCTCCTAGATAGCAGAACTGCTGCACTTCCTGTAGTGTGCCCCATTCACCTCTAGCGCATCCTCTGCTTCCTCTTCCTCTGCCTTTCTTATGCATGTTGGGCAGCAAAATTTTGCACTCCTCTCAAATTCTGCAGACCTGAACACCTTCCATGGCACCACTTATTACACTCCATGCACAGCACTGAGTTCACTCCTACACCTCTGCCACAGCATCCACATGGCCATTTTCCTGACTGAATTCTTTCTACTGGTTTCTTGCCTGTCACCATTACCTTTGTCTTATCCATATTTATTTTCATTCCTCTCTTCTCCATTCCATTTTTCCATCTGTTAAACATTTCCACCACTTCTTCCTTGTCTCTGCTGTCAGCACGAGGTGATCAGCATACAGCAGTTCTCATGGGCCTTCCCCCCTACATTCCCGTGTTGTCTCCACCATTACTATGTTATACAGCAGTGGACTGAGCACTGAACCTTGATGTACCCCAACTTGTATTCCAAAATTTCCTGATGTTCCTGCTGTTTTCTTGACTTTTGATCTTGTATCAGTATAGAGAGACATGACAGCTGCAATGAGTCTCTCAGGCACATTCTGTCTTCTCAAAGCCCACTCTCTAACTCTCCTTGGTACTCTATCAAAAGCTTTTTCCAGGTCCACAAACACATGGTACAAGCATTTCCTCCTCTGTTGGAACTTTTCCTGCAACTGTCTCATGATGAATATTGCATCTATTGTGGATTTACCTGCACAAAGTCCAAACTGCCGATTATCTATCTTCACTATCTGCTTCAGCCTTCCTTCCAGGACCTTTTTGAATATCTGCATTCCATGCTCCAACAGTCTGACTCCTCGGTACTTTCCACACAGAAGAGCATCTCCTTTGCCTTTATAAATTGGTGTTGTCCAGCTATCTCTCCAGTCCTCAGGTGGCTGTCCTCCTACTATGATGTTATTAAAAATCCTTGACAATTCTTTTACACCAGTACTTCCAGCCTTTTTTAACAGATCAGCTGTTATACCTGTTGGGCCTGGAACTTTCCCAGTCTTCATTTCCTCCACCTCAACTTCTGTTATCAATGCAACTGGCCCTTCAACTTTTCCCATCTCTTCTGTCTCATAATTATTTTCTTCATTTAACATCTCTTCAAAGTACCTCTTCTGCCTTTCCAGTATTTCTGCCTTGTCAGTTTTTATTTCCCCATTTTCATCCTTTACAAATTTAGCTCCCACCACATCTTTCCTCTCCTTCCTCATCTGTCTTGCAATTTTGAACATTTTTGTCCGTCCTTGTGCACTCTCCAGATCTCTACTGCAACTTTCCCAGGCCACCCTTTTTGCTCTAGCCACTTCTCTCTATGCCTGTCTTTTCTTTTCATTGTATTCTCTTCTTTCTTCTTCCCTTCTAGTTCTCTGCCATACTTTAAATGATCTTTTCTTCTCACTTATTGGTTGCTTCACCTCCTCATACCACCACCACGTCTCGCTTTCTTTTCTCCTGTGACCTGTTGTTTCTCCACAGACTTCCCTCACAGCCTCTTTTATATTATCCCTGAAGTGTTTCCAATCACCTGTCTGTCTCTCATTTCTGCTTTGCAGTCCTGTGTTGTTTTCTTCTACATTATTTTAATTATGTACTGATTATTTTCTTCAACTTAGGAGAGACTTTTCCAAGTAGAGGGGTTAGACACAGCCTTCATTAATCCATTCACCGTTAGGGTACTCGTCTGATCTAAATAAAGTTGTCTGGTAGATGCAGGAATAAACTAGTTAAACAAATCACTAGACTGAAAAGGTTAAATATTTGGACAGTGTATCTGTCATGACTCCCTAGCTCCCTGTGCTCCTGGTGGGACAAGAAAGGATGACGCACTAACAGTAACTTGGAGCGGTGGCGTCTTTGCCGTGGGTCTACCCTCCAGAGGCTGTCGAAGCAGAGGAGGGGGACAGCATGGGTGCCAAACCACCGCAAACCCCACCCCTGGTCCCTCACGGGGCCTGAGAACCTGGGAGTGGCTTTGGTCGCCCTGGCAAGTACCACATCTCTCAACACAAAGCACACAGCAACACCGTTTTTTCTACACCAGGAAATGACTCCCCAGCAGTCATTTCTCGAAGACTTCTTCTAGCTGGTGACATTGAGAGCTGTCCAGGACTCATCAACAAATACACATGTCCAGCTTGCTCAAAACCTATCACTTCAAGCTGACAGACAAAGGGTTCAGTTCAGTGCAGTTCCTGCAAGAACTTGACTGATTACACCTGCACGACACTTGCATCCAGAAAATATTACACAGACACCTGGACCTGCTCCTTATGCTCCTTCCCCCCACCCACTAACCCCCCCACCAACCCCACTCCTACTTCCTCCACAACTCCTCAGCAACCCCCTAACCCCTACTGTTCCACCCAATCTAATTCACAGCAACCTTTATCTCTATCACAACCTTCTCCTACCCCTTCCCTTCCACCCACATGTCCACCTCCCCCCCCCATGCTGCAGCACCCAACACATATTGAACACACAACATAAACATTCTTCAGATAAACATAGATGGCATAAATACCAAAAAACAAGAACTCACAATTCATCAAACAACAAAACATATACACTGCCATCTTACCGGAAACAAAACCACGCAGAACACAAAAAACATCTACATTTCATAATTTCACCACGATTAGACAAGACTGGGCCGACGGCAGTGACGGTGGACTCATCACTCTGGTGCACAAATCCATCAACTTGTCGGATACTAGTGCACACACAAAGTCCTTCCCTCACATGACACTACAACAGAAATTCATTCCTTCAGTCAATCCTACGTTGCCTCATGAGGAGCACAGGAGCCCAGGGTTGGGAAAGTTGGTCCTGACATTTAAGATGAGGGTGACCAACCTCACTCAACCCTGAGTGGCATTTCGTGGGCAATAAACCCCAACCACCCCTTGGATATAAACCTGCACCGGCTCAATCCGGCTGGAGCACCATAATTACCATCTGAACTACCAGGCGCCATAATTTGGTTAAATGGTTACCACCCAGCATAGAAAATGGTTTCCTGGTGTACAGGAAACCATTTGGCTTGTCACTCGGTGTAGAATCGCCCATAAGCAGAAGGAAGGAGAAAGAATGAGGGGAAAAAAGAAGGGGGAGTGTAAATTCACCCATAGGCAGAAGGACGAGGAAAGAATGAAGTAAAGACAAAAGAGGAAGGTGAGAAGGAAGGAGGAGAGGAAAGGGCAGATACGTGAGAGCAGCACTACATCGAGTGAGTGGATGGTGAACACCCCCACCTACCACAAATACAGTCAGTTAAAATATGCACTGGTAACAAATCACACGTACCAGTGGCCAATGCATACATTCCCCCCACCCCCCAGTCGTCCACCACAGTACGACACAATTACTCTTCTCAAATACACCATATCACTAACATACCCATCATCATCCTGGGTGGTGATTTCAACGCCAAGGTGTCGGCCTGTCGTGTCAACAACCCTGACACAGACTACAATCCCAAACATATAATCTTTTCATACTCAACTAGCTTGGCACTCAGTAGAGTGCATACCTGTGCCAAGGTCCAACATACAGCTGGAAAAAGACTACCCCCCTATAAAAGCATATTTAAATCCGCTAGATCCAGAATTTTGTTTGGATCCGCGCCAAACTGCACACATTCGTAGATACCAACATCCTAAATATGCCTGATTTTTTTTCATCAAGATCAATGCAATATTCACTGAAAAATTTATGAAAATGTCGAAAAACACCCTATCTCACAATGTTAAAGAAAGTGAACAAAAATTCCTAGATCTGCACCTTTGTCCGGATCCGCACCAAAATTTAGTGAAGTTTATTCTGGGCCAAGGCCCATTCTTCTACCAAGTTTCATGGAAATCCGTCCAGTAGTTTTTTTGTAATCTTGCTCACAAACCAACCAACAAACAAACAAATGGACAGAGGTGAAAAAATAACCTCCTTTGCAAAGGTAATAATCTCCATCAACATACCCATATCCCACACCAAGCCTTCTTCCTCGCATCATCCTCAGACATCACCTTTTGCTCCCCAAACCTCACCCCCACAACATCCTGGAGAGTGGTCAAAACCCTTAGCTCTGACCACCTCCCAGTCATCATCACTGTCAAAACCAGAATCACCCCAGCTGGCCACAGACACACATACATTAATTATAAAAGAGCCAACTGGGAGGCCTTCACAACGGAAACAGAACAACACTTTGAAACATTAATCCGTGGATTGCGAGAGACAGCTCAGGCTGGATAGTGTCGTGTTGCAAGACACTGCTCAGGTTGTGCTGGCCGAGCATCACCACTGACTACTGTACTTCACCTCTTTGCAAATTTACGCATGGAGCTACGCAAAGACGGAGAGAGAGGGATTTTTTTCTTTTCACCAATGATGCCCTGAATGTTTATCTTCAAGTTTATAATAAACAAAAACAATTTTTTTTATTTCTTTTCCATTTTTCACTACTCCCCAACGTAAACTTACGCATGGCCCTGCGCAAAGACAGAGAGAGAGAGATTTTTTTTTTTTTTCACCATGTACCATTCCCCTTATATGTATATGTGTATGTATTATGCCTCCCTCACTGTATACCCCCCCACTGTATCCCCCCACCCCCACTGTATCCATAATCGCAGCGTAAGCAGCGTTTCCCAGGCAAGCCTAGAATCAGCTCCATATGTTTCGACTCTAGTCCAGTCAAGGGCTGACAATCTTGGAGGTAACACCTATATTTCTGTGCTTCACATTAAGGGCCGTAAATAGCTACTCCAGGACTTTCCTTCAACCATCAAGAGAGAGGTGTTACAACCAGATGATGCCCTAGATGTTTATCTTCAAGTTTATAATAAAAACTAAAAAAAAATAAAAATCATTTTTTGCATACCACAGGGTGGGGAAAAAGAAAAAGGTAATTACACAGTCCACAGGTTAAATAGTATATCCATCACAAACATCAACACTGCTGTGCACACTTTCAATACAATTATTCAAAATGCAGACAAAAGACACATCCCTAGAGGCAACAGAAGGAGGCACAACCTCAACTTCCTACCAGAAATTCAAGACATCAGTCAATGTGACACACTACAACACACCCCAACACCCCTTACACACAACAAATACAAGAATTCAACACTCAGGTAAACAATAAAATATCAGAACAGCAAACACTGAATTAAAATAATTATCTCCAAACATTTGATCACAAAACAAACACCAGCAAACTCTACAAAACACTTAACAGCATCACATTCTCCAACAACAACACTACACAATCATACGCTGCCATCACAACAACAAACACCATACCTTCAAATAAACAACCAAATACTCTCATCAATCACTTTTCACATATCAGCCATCTAAACATCCATCACGACGACTGACGTGTCATCTGATGCAAGAGAGTTCCCCACCAACCCAGACTTCGCACCTTTCACTTACAGCCAGACAAAGCACATCATTAGCAACCTTAAGCACTCATCTACCTGTGGACCAGACTACATAAGCAAGATACACCTTGAACAACCTGGACCACAAGGCATATAAGCACCCACCACCATATCAACCTACAGCTGCTTACACAATATAATACTGTACCCAATGTCTGGAAGCTTGGCACTATCATCACTATCCCCAAACTCAACAAAGAACCCACGTTACCTTCCTCACACTGCCCCATCACACTCCTCTGCGCCCCCTCCAAAGTAACCGAATGACTGGTATTACAACTAGTCACACCTCACATCCCACTAGCCCCATCACAATATGGTTTTAGGCCACTACACTCCACAAACACTCTTCTTACAGACCGTACACAGAGAGTTTTTGATGGCATCAGTTCAGCTAGGCCACCACACAGAATACTCCTAGTCACACTAGAAATTAGCAGAGCTTTTGATGCCATCCCCTATCACAACCTCACTAAAAAAATATGCAATACAAACATGCACAGTAATACAAAAAGATGGCTGGCAAACTATTTAGCAGGCAGATGTGCACATGTAACATTTGCTGGTCAGTCTTTGAACATCAGAATCTTCTCAAATGGTGTCCCCCAAGGATCTGTTTTGTCCCCTACTCTCTTTAACCTATACATGCATGACATACCCACACACCACAAATACACATGGCTTCCTATGTGGATGACATAACACTTACATGTACACACCAAAACTCTGCACACATCCTCCAACCTTACCTCAAAACAGTACATGAATGGTTCACCACAAACAGGCTCAATGTAGCTCCAGCCAAATCTACAGTGACACTTCTCACAAACTGGACAGCAGAACACAGTCACATTCCACACA
>JAGKTI010009548.1:0-25000 GCA_018397915.1 Birgus latro | reverse complement strand
TGTCACATAAAAAAATCGTTAACTAAACATAGAATATGTCGCCAAAATGTTGATCATCATGAGTATTCAAAAACTGCAAAAAATACGCCGTGATTGTGAGGAAAGTTTATAAGTAGATTTTTTTTTAATGTTGCTCTCAGTTTAAGAACAGGTGGGTGGAAAATGTGGGAATTACATAGTGGGCATGTGTAAAATTTTCCATCTTAAGTATTATCCACTTCTAAATCACAAGTTTGGCTTTTCTAGACTTACAGATTAGTGGCAAGAATCAGCTTCTTTTGGGGCAGAAAATGCAGCAGTTTTCAAGCATACTGGAGGTTTGAGTCATCACAGATTGGTGTGCTATGTAGGCTGAGTTTTGTGATCTGATCCATGACAACAGTTACAATCTTTTCCACGGGTTACGGGACAATAAGAATCCTATCACGTGGGTTTCAGCCCAGTGAAATACATATCACTTTGTTTCAGAACACTTCCATCAGGTTCAACTGTTAGTATCCTGTTACATGAGTTTCAGAACAGTAAGAATCATTTGTTCTTCAGTAATTGGCTAAAATCATATCTCCAGTTTCAGAACAGTGTCAGCAGGTTTGCTATGAATTTGCATCATCTTGTATCAGGTAACCTAGAATCTCTCCCCAACAAGCAATGGAAAAATTAATGTTTCTGTAATGCGTGCAACAAGAGTCAGGGCAAAGTTCCACAGAGGTGTTGCATTAGAATCACCATATTACAAAATGTGGTGTTTATACAGTCTTAGGAAATGTGATCTAAAGTTTTGGGTACTGCATTTGTTTTCTGGACTTTGTCACTACCAGACAGCATCTCATGGCACTGTTAGCATTCTTGATCATTCCATCCAAGTTTGTCACCAGCTGATTCTGTCTTCATTGCTTCTGGTCATATCTTTCTGTTTCTGTCACTGTCTGATGTAATGTTGCGGATTCTGTCACCTGCGACCTTTCATGTCATTCTTTGTATCCCATGCCGTTGTCTTTGTCTGGCTTTCTTATCTGATACTATGTTCAGTTTTTCTAGTATAGCTCTGGTATTTCTTTGCATCCATATTCTTTTTATCATACATACATACCATACGTACACACATCATTCTTTTTATAACCACAGAAAAAGTATCTCCACATCCATATTCTGACTCAGCTGCAGTCCCTTATCTCAGAACCTTTCCTGAACGAACTCCAGTTTTATCTTGATGTGGCTGCAGTCCCCGATTCCACCCAGACGCCCTGCATATATTCAGTAACTTAAATCTGGCTCTCATTTTGTCACTACATGTGTTCCTTAGCTTTGATGTCTGGCATATTCTCTCTTATTCCAGTTGATCTTTACATATATACTTCTCCTTATCATTCTAATCCTAACCCTAATTCCTTGCAGAGAATGGGGTTGACCTACCCATTTTTTCTTTAACCTGACCTAAACTTGCCATCCCTTTGTCATGGATACTTAGTTGTAGCAATAGATGAACACTAGAATACAATACCAGTCATGAAGTGCTATGGAAAGGATGCAGAGCCATAGTTATTGTCCTTGCCACTGAGCTATGAGAAATAAGCTGCAAAAGGATGAAAAGCTGGGCCAAGATAAGGTAAAAGGGCTCATAGTATTGTCCTGAAAATTCCTTACATGTTTTAGTCCTCAGTCTTCTCATATATAGAGCACAATACTCCTTATCGTTATCTGTATGTCATCTCAGTGGCAATTGCTCTCTACTTCATTCTGCTTTTTTCTTCTTGTGTTGGTCCTTAGGCTCATACTAACACAGCTGCAACCATGCCTTTTTTAACAACTCACTTTACTGCCCATTCTCAGCCATACTGTAACTTGACCTCGCTCCATTTTATTCCAGTCCAGTTTAAAATGTTCCATTCCTACCCACTTACCTGCATATGCTCAGCTCAGTCAACCACAGTCCTTCACTTCACCCCATCCCACCCTTCCTAATTTCCTGATTTAACTGCAGTCTGTTTATCCGGCACAACTTGCTCTACCCATTTTATTCTAAGTTGCCCTGAAATTGCCCTCTCTTCATTTTGAATTCCACTCTGTAGTAGTAAATTAACACTCAAGACATTCATTCACTTTATTTTGGCAGAGATTTTCATCCTTTCCTAATTTGTTTCCTGCAGCTCAGGGGCAGAAGTAGATGGTACTGTGGCTGTGCTTGCTTTCCATGGCAGTGCTTTGTGATTAGCACTGCACTCCTGCATTAATCTTGTTATAGCCCGGCATTCTTGATGGAGAGATGGCACTTTTAGGTCAAGTTGAAGTAAACAGAATATAGTCTCAAAGAAGTGCTGTGGAAGGAATGTAGGGCTGTACTAATTACTTCCTTTTTCTGCCAGTGTGCTGTGTGAAATAGCTATAGAACTATAATAATCGGGGCCAGTTTAGCATAAAGAACTAAATCACTGCCCTGCATATACTCATCAGCCTTTTTTTAAACTCATGCTTCATTCAATCACAACCTGTCTTCCTGCATTTACTCCTCAGCTTTGTCTTTCATGTTTTCAGCAGTTCCCATTCTGTTATTTTATGTTGAAGAGGTAGCCAGCTCATCATTTAACCCTGCGTCAGTACAGTGAAGGAAAATGAGAACTTTGGCAATCAACTTCAGATACTCATTCAAAAATATTCAGGACACCATATTGTGTTTCCCAAAATTACATTCTGCGCTGAAGAAAGTTACAGTAAACAGATTCATTTTCTTTGCTATAATTTTTACACAGGGATGGTGAAACATAAAGTAGGCAGGTGAAGGTACAGTGTAGGATTTTGAATTTTGCATTTATGAGATTAAGGGCATGGAATTGTTTGAAAAAAGTTATCTAGTTAACATCAGTGCTTATCAATTTAAAAACACACACACACACACACACACACACACACAATATTTGTATACTGTATATAAAAAGGCTGTAATTCTTTAGATATATTCTTGCAAAAAATAGAACTCCAAAATATTAAAATCAGATGTTAGAAATTGGCAGTCCTTTATTATGTATGTAGGTGAGTATAGAAAGGTGGTCATAATTTTCAAACACCAATCTTCACTTAAAAGAGAGAGGTTGTTATGTATACTCTTTTGTGGGCACAGACTTTGAAATATTAAAATCGGTTGTCAAATTTTTAAAATATTAAAATCGGTTGTCAAATGTTGAAACGTTAAAATTGGTTGTCAAGTGTTGAAATGTTAAAATCCGTTGTCAAACACTGAAATATTAAAATCGGTTGTCAGACATTGAAATATTAAAATCGGTTGTCAGACACCGAAATATTAAAATCGGTTGTCAAACATTGAAATATTAAAATCTATTGTCGAATTTTGAAATAATATAATTGGTTGTCATACATTGAAATATTATTATCGGGTGTCAAACATTGGAATATTAAAATCGGTTGTCAAACATTGAAATATTTAAATTGGTTGTCAAACATCGAAATATTAAAATCGGTTGTTAATAAAAATCGTTGGTTGTTTATTGTTTATATATTTAGGATGTCATTTCATGTATAGAAAGTTAAAGCTTCATTATCTCAGTCAATTTTTTTTACTATTACTGCATAAAGGAGTGAAGATCCAAAGGAAGAAAGGAAGCCAGTGTTTGAGTGAACCTCTTTTAAATATTTTGACATTTTAGGATCACTCATTCAGACCAGTAGACATTTTCCATGTGTATACAGAAAGACATCATTGCCTTTTTTTTATTATTATTTTATTTGTTTTGTTACTTCCACTGTTATGGATAGAAAAAAATTGCCTTATTTACCCACTGAATCCTGGCATGGCTTTGTCATTCACTCTTGCCTACCTCTGATGATTTAATTCAGCTTCGAGGAGGCTTTGAATTAGAGAGGTTAGAGAGGCCCTGAGTAGACCCCTTCAGAGCGACATGGAGGGATTAGTTTGTGGTCGCCCCTTACAGGATTGAGCCGTCTGGCAGTAGGTAGATAGGGTAGGTAGAAATCCCTTCAGTACGAGAGGGCTTTCCTAACTTGAATAAAATCATCTGGTGGCAGCAAGAGTTAATTACAAGGCTGCCACCCAGATTCAGAGATTTAATGTTCCATCACTGCCTATGAAGGTAATTGGCCAGTTTTTTCCTCACACTTCACAGTACCAGTTATATGGAGGAAGTTTTGAAAATATGAAGCTCGACGCGTACCTTAGTTTTAAAACAGGATATAAAGAATTACTGTATTTCCCATCATTGTAAAAAGTTAATATAAAATGTTGAAATTTGAGAAACTGGCATGATTGGTAACTCTGGATTTTGTTCTTGTAGCTTTAGGAGGCTCCCAGGAAACACATCATTGGTGATTTATTTTTATGTGGCACCATAATCTCTACTCAGGTGGATGATTGTTGTTGTACAGGTTATTCCATATATAACACTCCTCATCCACCTTACCGTGTGATTTCTTGTGTTTTGTGGGGCCAGCACAGTCAACGCAGTCAGTGTTTACCGTGCATCGTTTATTCATTTCCTCCCTCTGACACACACATGCCCATACCAGCAGACTGAGCCATCCATGCAAGACCCGAGAAGTTGTCCGGTGGAAAGGAAGAGGAGTATTATATATGGACTACCCTGATTATGAAGCCCATTCCAGATAAAGATTGCTATGTAAAAGCACTAAAAGGTTGTGATGCATTAGATAAATTTTGGATCCTGTCACAATCACGAGTACAGTCGTGTCACAACTTACATGAATTTAGCTTATGCAATTTTGATTAGACTATGTGCAATTTAAAATACTGTACAAATATTTATTATTTTTATATTTCAAAGTAATTCATATACTATGCCATTTCTAGGATTCCACACACACACAAACATCTGTGTGTGTGTGTGTGTGTGTGTGAGAGTGTATGCTGATACCTACGTAATGACAAAAGATGAAGGGATACTAAAATAACCGAACAAAGTATGTAGTGTTTTATTATGTAATGTACAGGTGAGGGCAAAGCAAGAAACTACATTATAATTGTAAATTATTGTGTATAATAGAGCTCATGTAGGCTTTGAAAATAGCCTAAACATCATTATACATTCCACCATTTTTGCACCCATCTTTTTGTGTAAATTAGCTACTGTGGGGAAAAAAAAAAAAAGTTTTGCGATAGAACTTGCTACAATGACCGTGTTTGTTTTGTTGTGGTAGTGTGGTTGTGTGGAGGAACCAACCACACACCGTTGCCTTGCCCCAGATAGGCTCACATACCTCCACAATTAAAGAAATATCTTTGTACACGTTAAAAACCAAACTTACCACTCTGTCAGTTGTTTAAGAACGTATTCATAGCAAAGTACTCCTCAGCAGTCATGACTACCAAACGTCTTTGTGTTTAATAACGAAATGAAAAGCTTGTGCATTATGACATTCAGTTTATTATGATGGACTGCCATTAGTGGTGAGGTGTGGGGGGCTGCTATGGCAACCTTGGAAGCACCTTGTCCATTAGGTTATTATCAAGAAGTACTGTCTGCCCATCAGTATGTTGTAGAAATAGTTTAAACGAAAATTCGTCAGCACAGTAATCGCAAACAATTATATGTTTTGATAAAGTACAAACAATGTAGTGGCAACAGGTGGCTGGTAGTGTGCTGTGTGGTGATGGAGTTGAGTACCCATGCCTTGCACTGGATAAGGTTAGGCCAGGTCTGCTGAAGAGTTCACTAACCCCTCCACAATTGATCAAATAACAACACTGAACTCACATACCGCAGCACACGATCACTGCAGCACACACCATTTATAAACAGCCTCTTCTTGTTAGATTTTTATTCGATGACAGTTTTAGTTTTCTTTTACTTTCACCACATTCACTGCCATATTCCAGGTCATCTTCAGCTCCTTTATTTAAAAAAGCTTTGTGAATCGAGTGCTCTGTATTCTGTTGTTCTGTTAATATTGTTTTCTGCCTTTCTTTTCTTTTTATTTATTTAATTTTTTAAAGTTTAGGAACGATTACGGGCTTGTTCATGGAGTAATTTTGGTTATACACAATTTTTGGCTTTACAGGAGGTCTTCGGAACGTAATCTTCGTGTAATTTGTGACACGACTGTACGTTGAAAGTTTAATGACCACGGTAGCAGCCGTGGCTCAGTGGGTTAGAGCGCTCCGCTCTGGCCGTAGGGTCGGAGGATCGAATCCACCCAAGGGTCATTGGTAGACATCAGGAAGGGCATCCGGTCATAAAATGCTACATGCTCCAATTCCAAAAAGGCCGACACATGCAAGCATGTTGCAGCCTTCAAAAAACGGAACAAACGGAACTTGTTGTAATACAGGGTTTTTAAAATGTCAGACCAATTTCAGACTAAGATAGCTTTAAACAGAAAAAGTAAATGGTGAGTTAGACAGATTACGGTCTCTCTATGGTGTATGCATCCTGTTTTTACTGTATTTTGTGACACTGAATTCGGCATACAGTACTTTATGAATAATTTCTGCCATTATGATATTTGGAAATTGGTGTAGTGTATGACAGTATTTATATGTACATGAAACTGTTTTGTCTTGACTGGTATTATTATTATTACTTTGTTATTTGGATATTTGAAACACTATTTTCTGTTTGGACATTTTCTTATTTATACTTTTTATCTTGATGTTGAGATAATGATGACTGTGACTTTCTTCCCTCCTTGTGTAAAGCAGTTCTTTTAAATGTTCTCTTATCCCATAACCCTTTTCATTCCGTGCTGACATATATCATCCAAGCCATAACAAACGGCCATATGCTTAAAACGAAGATGGGTGAAGGTGTGTTTGTGTGTGTGCGTGTGCCCGTTTCTTTGATGGTCATGTAACGAGTAATGACTGTTGGATGTGGAAGACCTGCATGCCAGATAACACATTGATTTACGAGGAAAGACTCAGACACACTTTACTCTCATTATTCATGCAGTTGGCCTTCATATCTCGTTAGATTATAATTATCGGTGAAGTAGAGAAGCTGAACACATTTTACTCCTGTAGTTAGCCTTTATGCCACTTTGCAGAGTGCATTTGTCGGCAGGGTAGGGAAGCAAGACACGCTTTGCATTCAGTATTCACTTAGTTATCCTGCAGCCACTTTGTACATTTATGAGTAGAGTTAACCCAAAAAGTACCACACACCTGGAGATCAGTGGTTGTGAAAATGAGTGAGTTTTGCAGTTGCACATGAATCTAGTAATGTGTTGCCAAAAAAATATACACCATCCAATATGTGACGATTTATGCAATTTTGAGTCATCATAAATTACTAAGGACAGTATTTGTGCTGAGAATTACAGGGTACCCCATATATCACAATGCTTCATGCATGTTTCAGGATGATATGTGTGGTAAGATGGCCAATACTTTTTAGATGACTGTACATTGGTCAGTGAGAAGGAAAAGCCAACACACTTGAATCATGATGCGTTGTACAAATGGCTAAAGGATCTGGAGTTTGCCAACACCTTTGCCATCTTGTTTTAAGAAGAAAGATTTTACAACTACAGTATGGTATCAGTGACATGGTTTTAAACTTTGATGGCATAGGGTTGTTCCTTTTGTTTAGTTTTTAAAGGCTTCAACATGCTTGCATGCATCGGCCTTGGTCATCTAATGGCAGCTTTCTATGCTGCTCGATTTCTGGCAGCTTCTCTACATTCCCATATCCCAGATGTCACACTAAGTGACTTCATCCCAGGTCTTTTTTGGTCTACCTCTTGAAGCCCTACCCCTAACATTAATACTTGTCACTTTCTGCACCCAGTTATCATCCCCCATCCTCTGCACATGCCCAAACCATCTCCTTTACTGCATAGAATCATCTGGTGTTGTTGAAGTTTGTAAAAGCTGTTTGCAAATGCCAGGTTATCTACCCTTAACCTCTTCGACATGATGACGTATTTTTCATTTACATTCTTACTACCTCCAGGCGATCTTACTGAGTTCTGGGACATCTTATGAATTGGAGGGATTGGAGATAGCCTTCATTGTCTCCCTGACTGCTGTAGATCATCCTGAAGTTGAATAGGGTCGTCAGGTGGTAGCAGGATAAATAAGATCTACATTTTCATACTGAAGGGGCTAAATGAACTGTGCTGTTGTTGTCCCTTACATCTAAAAGGAGGATAGTACAGTACAGGGTTGGCCATTTGTATTATTTTCATTCACTGTTTCAAAGGACGTATTTGCTTTAATTTATTTAGGACTTCCGACATTTGGCAAGAAATCGAGAATCGTGTGTTGTTTGTTGAAGCAGAAGAATTAGGTGATAAAATACAACTAACAGTGTAATCCTCCATAAAGTGTGTTTTGTTTTTCAGAGCTAAAGCTGTGACAGAGTTACTGCATTGTTGGAAAATATTTTGTTATTAGGGAATACTCTCTCTCTCTCTCTCTCTCTCTCTCTCTCTCTCTCTCTCTCTCTCTCTCTCTCTCTCTCTCTCTCTCTCTCTCTCTCTCTCTCTCTCTCTCTCTCTCTCTCTCTCTCTCTTTGTCCCCCAGTGAAGTTCAGAGAAGATTCCAGGAAGAAAGTAATCTGTTCAAGTTCCATTCCTGCTTAAAGACCTGCTTAGCCAGTTCATTCAGTGCAGAGTAACAGCTGTATGGAAAAAACTGTTTTATTTTAGACACACCCCTGTCATAGATTGAGAGCTACCTGTGTCATTTAAGGTGCAGTGTTGTATGGAAATAATGGTGTGTTATGGAGGAAGATAATGTAAGGATGTGCAGCAATTGATGTGTAAGAGTATTATTATGAGGGAACATAATTTGAAAGATTCAGCGATTGGACGTGTGAAAAAAAGATTGGGTATGAAGGAATACAATGCAAGAGATTCAGTGACTGGACCATAGAAATATTTGATGCTGCGGAGTAATTAATGTAAGGATGTGCAGTAACTGATATATAAGAGTATTATTATGAAGGAACATAATTTGAAAGATTCAGTGATTGGATGTGTAAAAAAAAATGATTGGGTATGAAGGAATATGATGCAAGAGATTCAGTGACAGGACTAGAGAAATGTTTGATGCTGCTGAGTAATTGGAGTGACCTGGAAAACTGCAACTAGACTGAAGTGCTCAGGAAATTGGAATCTACCAGAGTTATGAAAGGAAAATGTAATGGTCAAACTCATACAGAAAAATTGCAGTTGGCCACCAGTTATGACAAAAAAATTCAGTCAGCAGAGTTATGTCAGAAAAATGCTTTCAGCCTGAGTGATAGAATTATGACAAACATGCAGTTGATCATACGAGTCAAGATACAAATGACATTCACTACAGATTTGGGGGAAAGAACTGCTGTTAGTCATTTGAGTAAAAAGTAAAGAATCAGAGACAGATTTGCAACAGGAAAATTCCATCAGGCACAACATTGCAACAGTAATAACACAATTGACCTCACAGTTACAAATTGCAGTTTCAAACAAAAACTGCAGTCGCCCTTGGAGTTGCGACGGAAGAGTACTTGACCACACTAATGTGATGGAAGAATACAGGTGACATCAGAGTTCAGAAAGAAGGGAAAAAATGCACTATCATTCTGTAAGGAAGTTTGGGGTGATTTTTACTGTCAGTTCCATGTCAGAATTCAAAAGGGAAATAGTTATGGAAAAATGCTTAGTCTTACAAATTCTGTACCGAATTACAAAAGAAATTTGTGGAAATTAAGCATCACTGTTATTACAAAGAAATCTCTATATAGTTTTTGATCTCAGTTCCGTGCTACAGTGACAAGGAAAATAATATATGCACCACTGTTGTTATATAGAAAGTTCTTTATGTTTTTTATAATTTTCATGCCAGAGCTGCAAAAGAGAATAGTGTTGGAAAAAATGAGCCTCTCTATTAGAAAGAAGGTTATGTATTGTTTAAGTTCCATACCAGATTACAAAAGAATATAGTTGTGGAAATAAGTGCACCTCTGTAACCATTGCAGAGGAACCATTGTTGGGTTTTGGTTAGACTCTCATGCCAGATTTTCCGAAGAAAATAGTTATAAGAAAAAAGAAATACACCCTTATGTTTAGAAGTAACATCCCAGTGATATTTTATTACTAATTTCATGCCAGATTTTCAAAAAATGATGAATGTTGAAAAAAAAAGTATTGTATTGCAAGGAAAGTTATGTAGTGTTCGTTAAGTGCCAGAATTGCAAGAGAAAGTGGTCGTTGAAAAAATGTATTGTTGTGTTCCAGGGAGAGTTATGTAGGGTTTTTTGTTAACTGTCATACCTGGATTGCAAAAGGAAATGGTTTATTGCAACATTCAGGTAGGGTAAAACTAACTCCTGCAGCCTGTGGACAACTTTGACTCATTCTCTGGGATTTTTATTATTATTATTATTATTATTATTATTATTATTATTATTATTATTACCTACAAATTATTATATTCAGCTTAGGGGACGGTGATAGTGGAGGGAGGGGTAGATGACAATTATCTGACCCCTTCTAACTACATTGGGTGTTTTGGTGATAGTTCCCTCATCCGTACATCATCTGATCACTCGTAATTTCTTTCTCCTTGTCGTTTTCCTGCTTTCACACTTTCACTGCTTCTCCTCTTTTTGTTTCTCTCTCTCTCTCTCTTTCTCCCCCTCCAAGTTGAATAAAATTGTCTATTGGTAGCAACAGTAATGTGAAAAAAGATGTCCCTAGGCTGCAAAGGGGTAAGCCAACAAACATATTCAGATGTATGGCAGGTTCAGGTTAGGTTCCAGGAGTCTTTAGCAATTTCAAGCTGAAACGGTTATCTGTATGTACGATAGAAATGTGATAATTATTTCCTAAGGCAGCAGGGTTTAAGCTGGCACCCATATTCAGAAATAATGGCAGATTGTGAACAGGTGTGGGACATGTTCAAGGCAAGTTTGGGACATGTTCAAGATAGTTTGGGACATATTCAGGACAGGTTAGGGACATGTTCAATACAGGGTTAGGACATGTTTGAGGAGTCTTTTGACTGGGGAATAATTTGCAAAAGTAGTATTGGAAGCCCCCCCTGGCCCCCCCCTGGATTGCAGATCAAAATGACGTTATACCAGAATAATACCAGAATAAGCTCAAGTATATTCCCTAGCTACCCAGGCTATGGTTGTACATAGCCCAACACATATACAGTATATATATTAATTGATACAGCAAAGCCTCTCGTTTTCAGGACTTTTTGAAATTATTATTGTTTCTATCTTCATTACATGGTGTGGCCTGATGTCTCTGTTTTGGTCACCTATATATGTTAATTATTATTTTCCTTATTGGTCTTGTGCGCCCTTTCTTGTTCTTGTCTTTGTCTCTCGATTAACCTGGAATGCGCATTCTTCTTTCTTTCGTTCCTCCACCCTTCCTCATCTTCACTTACTACAAGCTCTGTCTCACCTTTCATGGGGCCCTGATCGCACTGTGCCTCTTTGTCTCCACTTTGTCCTTTCTCTTTCTAAACTCGATTATGGGCGTCAAGTTTATTCTTCTGCCTCTGCCCGTACTCTTTCGAAACTTGATTCCTTTCATCATGCTGGTCTTTGTTTGGCTGTAGGTGCCTTTCAGTCAACACTGGTCACAAGCCCCTGCATTGAATCCCCCCCTCCCCCCCCCTCCTTTGGTCATTATGCACATCTACTTCAGTTTCCTTCCAATGAATTGCTCCACCCCTTCTCTCTCTCTGCCTTTCATTTCAGTCGGCCTCTCTTCTCCTTCCTTTCTCCCTTCTTCTTCAGTCTGTTGGTTTCACTTTTCCACTCATTCTTCCCTTGCATCCTGTTTCTTTCCTCCCGTGGCTTTTACCTCCTCCAGTGGTCTGTTCTTTTCTCCCTTGTTCTCATTCTCTTCTTTCTCTTGTTTGTTTTTTTTGTTCAGCACATGTCTTCTCACTCTTCTGCTACCCCTTTCTTTACCAGCGGTTCCAAATTTCTTCGTGGTGTTGGTTTTGCTGTCGTCTCCCCTGCGTCTTCTTTTTCCAGTTCCTTTACTTCTGTTGCGGGTGTTCTCACGGCGGAACTTTATCTTTTCACTCTGAAGTCTGTGTTTCGTTCCTCATCCTGCTCTTTTGTTATCTTCTCTATTCCCACAGTGCTTTTTCTTCCCTATGGGCCTCCTCTTCTCATCCCCTTGTCACCTAAATTTAAGAGTGGCTGTTTTTGTTTTTCTGTGCTTAAGAAGTCAATTAAATTTTGCTGGGTCCCTTGTCATGTTGGAATTGCTGGTGATGAACGTTCTGACTCACTGGCTCGTTCTGCTGCTCTGTCCCTCATGTCTTCTCCTCGACCCATTCTTGGTCTTGATTGTTTTCCTATTCTTACTCACCTCTTCCATGACCTTTGGCAAACTTCCTGGAACCCCCTGGCCGCCAATTAGCTCTATCTCGTTAAACCTTCTCTTCTTGCTTGGTCTATTTCCACACACCCGAATCGTTGATGGGAGACTGTTCTTGCTCGTCTTTGCTTGAGTCACACCCACCTCACTCACGGTCACTTAATGAATAGTAACCACCTGCCAGTTTGTTTATGCTGTAACTGCCCCCTTGACTATCCGACTCCTTTTTATTGACTGCCCGTTCATACCTTGCGACTGTCGCTCTGCATATCCCTTCCTCTCATTGTTACCCCACCCCTCGTTGCTTACTGATTTCCTTGGTGATTCTCCTACTTTTTCTGTTTCTAGTATTATTGCTGTTCTTTCTGCTCTGTGTGTTTTGCATTTAATATAATTGTCCTTCTTTCTTTGCTGCCTTAGTGCCACATAGCCTTTCTAGGCTTGGTGATACTTTTTTTTTTCACTTCATTTATGTTAATTATTAGATTTTGTTCTGTTATAATTTAAGGAAGGAATCATTGTTTATTTTTTTATTCTGTTGGACATTCATGAAAGATTTCTCAACTATTTTGCATGAAACTTAAATTGCAGAAGAAAAAGTGAGACCCCAGTATTTCTTGGACAGCTGTAGAGCACTTGTGGTGACTAGGTATGATTACCATACATCCCCATTATATACAAAGTTCAGATACAGAAATTGTAAAAAAAAAAAAAATATATAGGGGTCTGTTTTCTCTTTGCAGTTCAGGTTTCAAGTGCATGGCCACCATTGCTTGACTTTCCAGCATAGATAAAGACCCAAGAATACCAAGGACTTGACAGTAGAGACCTCGGATATGTTGACAATTCATTGATTTTACCGTCCGTCATCCTTGGCTAGTCAGGAAAACGGAGGCTTTACTGTATGCCAACACATGTGTGGAATCATCTCGCTCCCCCAAAGGATCAGAAAGGAAGTGGGAGTGGGTGAAGGTGACCATTGTATTCTGGGAGGTTTTCTGCACTGTTGGCTTTATAGAAACCAGTGCATTGTTTCCAAGTGGGCGATAGAAAGTAACAGGGACATTGTAGACCAGTATGTCTCATGCACGGGAGATGTGTATCTGCTGGGTAAAGATGACAATGTTAAATGCCAGACTGGGGATCTATTCTTGTGGTCCCAGGAAGTTGTGTAGCCTCTCTTTTGTAATTCCCCCCCCCAATATCATGACATTATTCTCTTGTATATTGTTACCTTTTTTTTTATATAGTCAAGATTAATTGCTGAAAGAAAATACAAGATCATATTAAGGCACCAGATAGAGAAATAGGTGGATAAAGAAGAGGTGCTATAGAGCCTTCTTTGGTGACAAGAATATGACCCTTGTTCGAGTATATCCCAGTGGGGAGGTAAATCACTGTAGCTACTGTATATTTCATAAAGTAATCCCAGTGGAGACAATAGAAAACAAATCTCACTTTCCCGAGGCACTGGATGGTAGGCCCCCCTAGTGCAGAGTGTCGTCCTCCCTGCCCTAAATGTCTTACTCGGATAGGAGACTTCGTAGCGCATTACCCTCCCCGAACATCCCGCCTCGGAAACTGTTAGTCGCACGTTCCCCTGGCTGTAGGACAAGGCGCTGGGGAACTAGAAACCAGTGCTTGTCTCATACTATTCTTTCCGCATGGTTGGGAAACAGGAAATAGCTTCCCAAATGTGTCGTGTGGATGAAAAATGGAAAAAAATGCCTCCTCGGAAGTCACATTTTGGAAACTCATAGTCACACGTTCCCCAGGCTGTGGGAGAAGCACTGTGGAACCATGAACCAGTGCCAGTCTCTTGTTGTTAATAGTATGTGATCGGGAAATGGAACAAAAAAAAAAGCCTCCCCGAAAGTCCCGCCTCGGAAACTCTTAGTCGCACGTTCCCCTAGGCTGTGGGAAGAGTAGCTGGCAAACCAGGAACCAGTGCTCAGTCTCCTATTATTACTATTATTATTATTATTTGCCGCACGGTTGAGAAATGGGAAACTTGGGGGAAAAAAAACTAAGTGCGGCAGCCGTGCGGAATCATAAGCCTCGTGGTGAGGGTGTGAGGCTGTGGTGTTGGGTCAGTGGAAATATGATTATCTGCAAATAAATAAAATATGCTGTTGTATTTGAGTGTTTTCATTACTCCCGTATTTTTTCTGAGTTGTTGAATGTACTATTGGAGACCCGATAGTTCTTTCACTGTAACGTGGCCTGGGTTTTCGTCCTTTTCTAGCTGGCAGAAAAGGACATTACTATGGCTCAACATGCTTTCCACATTACTACCTCATGATTAGCATTATATTCTTGTGATAATCTATTGTTACAACTTAGTATCGAAGATGGAGAGATGGTAATTTTTGGGCAAGTTAGAGTAAGAGGGGTATAATATGTATCCACTTCCTTTCAAAAAGTAAACATTGAACAGTGACTTTTGAAACCTAGTATTGCAATTTTGAAGATTACAACAGACATCAGAATAGTGTAATAAAGAGTTTTATGATTGTTAGTCAAAAAGCAGATCAATATTACTGTCATAAGTAACATCAACAAAGAAAAATACTGCAATTGTGACCAACTATACTGTAGTAGGACAAATGAAATCTACCCATAGAACCAGATCTTTTCCCAGAAGGAAGACTGATGGCCAGAGTTAGCTCTTTCCTAAGTTGGGAAAGTGTGAATTGAGAATGGGTGTTTGTAGTGAGTGATGCATGTCAAAGTTGATGTGTTGCAGTGGCTGTGTGTGCACTAGACTTTAGTAGTAGTAATGCTGATGGTAAAGTAGCAGCAGCAGCCCAGGCTCATCTGAACATGAGCTCAAGTGGACTCAAGGGCGAAGTTGCTATCTTGCATTCTACCATCTTCCTCTCAGGGGTTAGAGTGGAAGTTGAGGGTCACTTGTATATTGAGGCAGCGGAGCAGAGTGGTTATGTTAATGACGGAACAAAACTAAAGAAAATTATGAATCTTGATACTGTATATAGTGCTATGGAGAGCTGCTTATCGCAAAATTTGTCAAAATTTAGATCCGTATGAGTATTTGGCCAGGTGCAGACCTGCATAGGCCTCTCTACAACAAAAAACTAATTCAGAAATTCTACAGACTGATGCGTGTCATGCCCCTGAAATGTTGTGTGAACCGTGAGCAACCAGCCTGAGCACAAACTATATAAATATATTGAACGTCTATTTATTTCCAAGGTTAAAAGTCATCAATAATCTCCAGAAGTTTCTCTTAACATCTGTCTAAACAATTGCCGAAGCCTGTACATTATTTTGAATAGCCCAGAAGTGCTCAGAATACGAGAGAGAGAGAGATAGGAACTGCCGTTGTACTCCTCCACATTTAACCCTGTGACATTGGTGAGCAGCGTCACTTAATAAAATCGTAACTATGCCTTTATCCGTGAGCAGCGACACGTAATATATATACATATATATAATTAAAAGAAGAAAATCTGGTGCTCCTGATTTTTCCTGAGCATATCGTCCGACTTCAAATAAATTAATCGGTAGGTATTTCTCCAAGTGTTAATACTACACCTTTTATTATGTGCTAAAAATCTATGCCAGGGAATGATAGACGGCGAGAATGTCGGCTTTTCTGGCAGAAGGAAGTTTGTGATACTGTACTTTCCTTAAAACGTTGACGATAGGCAGGCGTCATTGAAGGTCTGTAGTATTGGAACAGTTTTTATCAAGTAGGCGCTATGGTATTTAATGCAAAATATAAATAACAGGGTGCTAATTATTACAGAATTATGTATATTGTACCTAAATAAAAAAACAAGAACACGCAATATATCCAAGAAACCAAGACACTAAGTACGAATTGTTTTTAAGAGACTTCAACATCCCCGGTGAACTATTAGTGCGGAGTGTTTGTAGAAGGTGGTGGACATGTTGTGTTTTTCTTCACATATTCCTCAATTTATCGCGTTACTCTGGGGTGCCACGGCGGCGATAATGAAGCAGCGGAAGGCTAAAGGTTAGTGATGATAAATTAATGTACTGGATGTGATGATGGAAGGAGGAAAGGGAGATAAATGAGGATATAAAGGAAGGGCCGGGGCTTGGGAGGGGAATGTTTACCAGAGGAACCCCGTGAAAACTTTATCTTTTTCAATACGGCGACATCTTTTTCATAATTTTATTCTCCCCACCACCAAACTACTGTACACAACGTAGGGGAGACATTTATTAGTGAAGGTGTTAAATTAAGGTTTTTTTTTCGCCCTCTACCAAGTTCGAAAATGTCCCAAAATTCGTCTAGATATTAAAAAAAAAAAAATGGCGTCACCATAGTCAAGGGGTCCGTTAATTTCACAATATATTAATTTTCATTGGTAATACCTATTTTTTTTTTTATGTATATAGTTTTTATTTTATCGAGTTATATTTTACAAGGAAACCGCGAGCACTGGTGAGCTTTGGAAATGTTGAATGAGAGAGATAAATCGTTTGTTAATATATGCTGACTTTAGGGTATTTTATTGTTAAGGCATGACGTAAATTATATCTATGGGTATTGATTATCAGGATTATAAGAAAAATTTCGGAGATTGTCAGGGAAAACGTTACTATAGGTCAATTTCCTGTCGTATTGCCTCGTTTGAAATCTAGCCATCGTGATTACACTTACGGAAGGAATAATGTGCTCTCTCTCTCTCTCTCTCTCTCTCCCAGTTCATTCTTTCTCTCAGCAGTGTCCTTTGCCAGTGCTTCGCGCCATTATTTCTTGGAGATTGGACTGAAAAATTCCTTGTATGATCAGTCGAGTTCAGAATTCCACGAACACTGCTGGAGAGATTGACATTCCAGGCCCGTGTTTATAATAGAAAGACTGGCTGAGAGGGTGTATGTAGGTGACGTGGAGGGAGGGGGAGACCGAGGATGAGGTGGACTGGTGGAGGGGTGGACTTGAGAGGTGTATGAGGGAGGGGGGAGTGAGTTGGGGGAAGGGCAGGAAAAAGATGGGTGACAGAGCGACTTGGAGGCGTTTTGTCTTCGGCCACCCTTTGCGGGATTAGGGCGTCGGGCAATAGAGAGAGAGAGAGAGAGAGAGAGAGAGAGTTTATAGTCTGATCGAGGAGCGTTTCATGGTATACGGTATATATTATTTCTGATTGGCCAACTGAAACAATGATGATAAATTTCCGTGTAGTTTTTATCCCTATTTTTCGTATTTGGCCTACTGAAACAAGAATAATGTTTCCGTGTAGTTTCTTATCTATTTCTTTTTTTATTTGGCCTACTGAAACAATAATAATTAGTTTCCGTGTAGTTTTTCTCTATTTTCTTTTTATTTGGGCATCCCCCTGTTTAATAAAGATAACGGAAGTAATTCGTTTGTGTTCGTAAATTGTTATAATCGTACTGAAATTGGAGAATAATTAATTTTTGGTTGTTGTGCTGTCAGTGGTCTAGTTATATTAATGTTGATAAAGACAAGAAAAGTATCCGAAGAGTTGGTGGCGTCTTACCGACCTCACGAGTTAACCGTTACTCCCAGTGTTTCATTTATGCAACAGGTCAACTCTGGAACTGTCTACCTTAGGATTTTCAACTGCCTGTGATCTCCAGCCTTTCAAACGCAGTGTGTCCAGGCATCTCGAAGTGAATGGATCTTGAATTTGCCTGTCTTGTTTTTTGAGGGAACAGTTTGCGGGCTCTTGGCCTTTGATTCCTTCTTGCTTAATAATAAATAAAGGTTCGAATACAGTGAACACGAAATACCTGCTGTTCTCTGTTTTTTTGGTCTGCATTTCACTTGTAAATGGAAAGGAAATTACGACGATTCTTCTCAGTTTTATTTATTTATTTATTTATTTATTCATTTTTTTTTTTTTTAATTTTCAAAGTGAAATGTAAGCTAAAACAGTGTTTATTGTATTCGAATCATATGAAGCTGATGAATTGCAACTGAGGTCTTCGGTTAGTTTTTTTTCGTCTTTATCGACATAAATATAACGAGCATTGACAGCACATCGAAAAATCATTCCCCAATTTACGAACATAATGATTTCCGTTATCTTATTATTGTAAACACATGGTTTCCCAATAAAGACTACCTACCTACTGTCTATTGCCAGACGCCATAATCACGTAAGGGGTGGCCACAAACAAATCGCCTCCATGTCGCCCTGTCCCCTGCCAATTTCACTGCCCTCCAAACTCACACCCCCCTCTCTCCTATACCTCTCCACTCCATCCCTCCATCTCATCCTTGGCCTCCCTCTTCCTCTCCCTCCTTCACCTTACACACACTCTCCTCGTTAGTCTCTCGTTACGGAAACAAATTATAGTTTCAGTGAGCCTAATAGCAATACATCAGGCACCCTTCATTCGTGGAAATTTACCTGTTACTGAATATTTTACAGACAGGTTAGAAATGCCATATGTTTCCAGCAGTCTTCACGCAATCCTGAAGTCGACTGTACATTGCATTAAAAAAAAAAAAATCCACCTTTCCGTCTTACATTGTGAAACAGGGAACGAAACGTGTGAAAATATTCTCCAGTAACTTAGAGACTAGCTCCAGGAAGTATCGGTGCAGGGTGTGATCGAAGAATACCCAAAAGATACGTTCAGCTTGACATGTCGGGAGGGTTGGCCAAGATGTGGGTGCTTTTATATAGATATTTGTGTAATTACGAAAGCTTGGCTACCGTGGGATTAAGGCGTCAGGCAGTAGATAGAAAGAGAGCTAGATAGATAAACAAACGTATGGAAAGGGTACAAAATATACATATCCATACATAATCGCTGGCAGCTTAGGAGTACGTGCGTCCGGAACAAGGCTTCTCCCAGTGCCAATCATCGCTAGATTCAAAATGTCCACAGTAGAGTAGGCGATGTACCGATACTTTCTGGAGCTACGGAACATGGCCAGTAATGAAATCAGTACGGCATGAAGAAAGAATTTAATGCAACAGATGTAAACAGTTACTAATAGACGCCTAAAGAGAAGGAAAACTTGATAAACAACAGTGCTTATTGTGATATTAACGGTCACCAGCGTAAAGATATATAATTTGAGTGTACGAAGTGGACAGCCACCAAATGATTGCCAAAATTTACCAGATTCCTAAATAACCATCCATCGCGTTCAGAGGAAGCTAGATTCAAAAGTTAGGTTCGTTTGTATCATAGGCGTTAAAAAGCTAGGCAAGTGTGTGTGTTTATTTATTTTTTGCATATAAGAAGCATACCTCGGGAAATATGATGCATTTGGCTGTCTCTAGTTAGTTAATATTCCTGTAAAATTTTATCATTATTACTGGTATTGTCTTTTTTATAGGCAACAGAAAAAATTGATAACACAAGAACTTTGAAAATATTGTTATAACGGAATTTCTTACGGTATTAATTATCTTGTTATAGTTTGTGATATTTACCATTTTTGTTTATTAAATTATGAGAAGCTAATTTCCCGAATACTTATAACTTTAAAATAAACGCATTTATTGTTATGTATGTACCGTTATCATACTCCTTTCACTCCAACTTGGCCTAAAATTGCCGTCTGTCAGTCTTGAATACTGAGTCGTGCCTGGAGATTAATACTAGAATACGATGCTAGTCATGAAGAAGTGCTGTGTGAAGGATGTAGAGACGTATAGTATTTTCTCTGCAAGTTTCGTGAAATAAGCTGCAAAAAGACGAAAATGTGGGCCGAGTTAAGGCGAAAGAACTTGAATATAAACAGAGAGAGAGAGAGAGAGAGAGAGAGAGAGAGAGAGAGGCTTTAATAGACGTAGATAGGTAGATTGTTGGATGGACAAGCAGTTTAGACCTTACAAGTAGATATACATAACGATAGATAGATACAGACAGACAAGAGGACAAGGAGGAGAAGACCGAGAACGAGATAAGGCTGGAGAATTTTGTTAGGGTGGTGGTGGTGTCTTGGGGTGAGGGTTTGTTACTGAGGAGGGACAAACGTATTTTATTGTAGGGCGAATTTCTAACAGGATGCGGCGTTAGGCAAGATAGATATGGATAGATAGATAGCCTCGGATGTGTGTGTGTGTGTATGCGTGTGGATTTATAAGGCTGATGACTATGATTTTTTTTTATCTTCCATAATTTTATAAGTGAAAATGGGGTATTGGTGATGATGATGACGACGATGGTGGTGATGATGGTGATGGTGATGTTGAGGATGATGGTGGTGACGGTGATGATGGTGATGATGATGATGGTGGTGTTGATAATGTTGTCAGTTAATAATGGTGATGATGATGGTGATGATGCCAGTGTTCATAATGGTGGTGATGGTGGTGATGTTATAATGCTGATATTCTCCCCACTTTGTAACCCCCTCATTCTGAGCTATACATATCATTAGTTTTATTATCGTGAAAATAAGGATACTGATAAGGTTATAGTCTTGCTTAGCTCTTCTGCCCTTCCATCCATCCGTCCATCCTTCCTTCCTTCCTTCCTTCCTTCCTTCCTTCCTCCTCTCCGTTCCTTCCTTCCCTCTCTCCCTTCTTTCCTTCCCTCTTATCAAACTATAAAATAATCCATAGCTGGCCTGGATAATATAGATAAGCTGCCGTTATAGGGAGTTTGTTACGTCGTTTTACCGTCAAAATTTAAATCTTGTTCGGCTCTTCCATCCCCCCTCCCTCCCCCCCCCCCCCCTCCAACCTGAATAAAATTGTCTTTAGTGTGAATAAAAGGGGAAAAAGATGGAGTTGTAGAGAAAGAAGTAATTTTGTTATGTATTTTTTAAAAAGTCTTCTTTTTTTCACCTCCAAAACTGAGATTCTTTGCTGTTCCCACCTTCCCTCCCCCGTTCATCCTAAGCTGAATAAAATCGTCTTTAGTGTGAAAAAAAAGGGAAAAAAAGATGCAGTTGTAGGGAAGGAAGCAGTAATTTTGTTTTTATGTATTTTTCAAGGCATTTTTCACCTCTAAAATTGAGATTGTCAGCTGTTCTTCCCACCTCCCCTCCACCCTTCATCCTAAGCTGAATGAAATCTTTAGCCAGACGGAATAGGATGAAAAATGGAGTAATGGTGAAGAATTTAATATACACACATGCATAATTTTCAAGTATCATTTCACTTCCAAAATTGAGATTATGGTCAGCACTTGTACCCAGCCACCCTCCTCCCTCCCTCTTCTTAAACTGAATTAAATCGTCAGTGTAATTAGAATAACATGGAAAAGATACAATTTTGATTTTAGTGAAGAATTTGATAGGCTTTCTTTTATGTATATTTTGTCAAGAGCCGTCTAATACTGAAAATAACGTCTTGAACAGCTCTTCTGCCCGCCCACCCTCCTCCCTTCCCTTCTCAAACTGAATAAAATCGTGTATATTTAGCCAGAGAATATGGAAAATGAAAATCAAGGTGAGAGTTGATATACTTGCTATTATACATTTTTCAGGAGCGAGTTTACTGCCGAAACGAACAGTCTTTCTCAGCTGTTCTGCCCACCCGCCCTCCTCCGTCCCTCCCCTCCCCACCTTCCCTACTCTCCTTCATTACCTCCCTCCCTCCTTCTCCTCTCATCCGCAAAATCACCTCATTCCCTCCCCTTCCCTCATTTTATGCTCATTTCCTCCTCTTCCTCCTCCCGACTTTGCTCCTTTTCTGCTTCTAATTTCGCCTCGCTGTGCCGCCTTTGTTGTCCCTTGAGGGCGTTCGATTTGGGCGCCATTTTTCGTGCCCACTCGCGTCTCTTAGCGGTTCAAATTAAAGGGTTAAGTTAACGGTTTAAATGAAAGGATCAGTTAGCAGTTCGAATTTAAAGGATAAGTTAGCGATTCATCTAAAGGATAAGTTAGCGGTTCAAATTAAAGGATAAGTTAACGATTCAAATTAAGTGGATAAATGAACGTTTTGAAATAGTGTCAACCGTAAAAAAGTGGATCCAAAATTATATAATTATTTTTAGATCTGTAGCGTAAACTCCCGTGAATAATGTAACTTATTATTATTATTATTATTATTATTTATTATTTAAACTTGTATTTTCCATGTCCAAGCGATTTTAATATGGGTTAGAAATTGTATATAGTACCGGTTTATATATTAACTTTAATTAACTGATCATTGTTGTTTGATGTGTTTATCTCTCGTTCCTGATGATTTCGAAATGGAGGAGTTAGAACAAGCCTTCGTTAACCCCTTCAGCACGAGAGGACCGTGATGTTGAATGACGTCACTGTGCGGATTATCCCTTTTTACCGCGAGACAAGGAAATGAATTGCGGATCCGTGGTTTTTATATTATATCTATTTATCTATCTACTTATATCTATTTATCTATCTACTTATGTATATTTATCTGTCTGTATCTTTATCTATCTGTTTATCGATTTCTGTCTGTTCACTGCGAAAGAAAGTGTATGTGTGTATTTTCTATTGCCCCTATACTGGAAAATATGAAACAGTAAATTGCACATCCCTACTGTCTATCTATATTTATCCATCTATCTATCTATCCATCTGTATGTCTGTCAGTCTGTCTATCTGTCCATCTGTGTCTGTCTATCTCTCCGTCTGTATCTATCCATCTATCTCTGTCTGTCTGTCTGTCACTTCACTGTAAACAAGTGGTAAAGTGAAATGGAGGTTATTTTTGCATTATCTGTATCTACCTACCTGTCTACCTACCTGTCTATCTATCTACCAACCTACCTGTCTTCCTACCTACCTACCTATCCATCTACCAACCTACCTGTGTTCCTACCTACCTACCTATCCATCTACCAACCTACCTGTCTTCCTACCTACCTACCCACCTACCTATCTACCTACCTATCCGTCTATCTACCAACCTACCTGTCTTCCTACCTACATACCTATCCATCTATCTACCAACCTACCTGTCTTCCTACCTACCTACCCACGTACCTATCTACCTACCTACCTATCCATCTATCTGCCAACCTACCTACCTACCTATCCATCTATTTACCAACCTACCTATCTTCCTACCTACCTACCTTTACTTACCTACCAACCTACCTGTCTTCCTACCTACCTACTGGTCTACCTACTTACCCACCTGTCTACCTACCTACCTGCCCACCCATCTGTCTACCAACCTACCTGTCTACTTACCTACCAACCTACCTGTCTTCCTACCTACTTACCTACCTACCTGCCTACCCATCGGTGCGAGCATAATGAGGCGTGATGAAATGTAGATTCCTAATTTCTGTTTAATTTATATCTATTTTGTGTATCCATCTATCTATCTCTCAGTCTATCTATCCATCCATCCATCTATGTCTATATCTATCTATCTGTCTGTCTATCAATCTCTGTATCTATCTATCTATGTCAAAATCTCTGTCCATCCATCTGTCTATTAATCTGTTATCTGTCTGTTAGTCTGTTTATCCATCTATCTATATCTATCTATCAATGTCTATCTATTTCTGCGAAACAGTAAGGCGGGATAAAGTTCAGTCCTCTTATTGTTTTCATGTTTCCATTTATAATTATCTATCTGTCTGTCTGTCTGTCTGAATGAATGTATCTGTCCATTTATATCTGTGTGTATCTGTCCATTTATCTATTTGTGTGTCCATCTATCTCTTCGTTTATCTGTATCTGTCCATCTGTCTGTCTATCCGTTTATCTGTATTTATCCATCTCTGTCTATCCATTTATCTATCTCTATGCATGTCTATCCATTTATCTATATCTCCGTCTATCTGTCTATCCATTTATCTACCTATCCATCTAACCATTTATCTGTATGTCTATCCGTCTACCTGTCTATACCCATTTATCTATATTTACCTGTCCACCTATCTGTCTATACCAATCCCACATTACATAACAGTAGATTTAAATAAACAAAACACGTTCCAATCTTGTTCACTCTTAAATCATCGTCGAAAAGAGAGACGTGGCATCTCACCCAACGGCCGCGTGTTTAAATTTAAGCCAACCGACCAGTAATTTTGAAATTTGAATTAAACCGCCAGGAGGAAACGAAAATTAAAGAAAAAAAAATTAAATGCCTCTTTGTTTTAAGAATTTGAGGAATAAAATGACACTAAAAATCCATCAGTTTTTATTATTGAAGAGAATTATTAACTTTATTTATTTTGTCTTTATCTAAGGGAACTGGGTCACTGACAGAACCTGAATACTTAAATTGTGGTGGAATCCGATGTGTCTTTGTTATGGGGTTAGGAATGAGTCTCCTTGGTCATCAACTGAGCTGCAAAGGGTTAAGGACTCTCTCTCTCTCTCTCTCTCTCTCTCTCTCTCTCTCTCTCTCTCTCTCTCTCTCTCTCTCTCTCTCTCAACAGCTTCTCTATGCTGTACATAATAACAGTAATTAGAAGGCACGCAGAGAGAGCATACCTCCGGCACCGCCATTGTGTGGAATAATATAGAATTCGGATCAGCCCCCCAATTTAATCTCATGTACCTTGATCCACGGCTTACTCTTCACACAAGGTATAATGAAGGTAATACAGACCATCTTAGCTACGATAATCTTAGGAAAAACCTGTCTTACGCAAGGAGAAAGGCCAAAAAAATCGTAGTGATATTGAAGGGGTGAATAGTAGGTAATTTGGGTGATTGGAGTTATTGATGAAAGTGTTGTTACTCATCGACGTTATTAATTTTTATGGCCTGTGTGTGTGTGTGTGTGTGTGATTGATGGGGGTGGGATGTTTGTGT
>JAGKTI010009547.1:0-30697 GCA_018397915.1 Birgus latro | reverse complement strand
TGCAGGAAGTCCGGTACAGGGGTGGATCAGCCAGAAAGATTGCTGGGAAGGATTGCTACTATAAGTTGTTTTGGCAGGGGGGAACTGACGGATATGGGGGTGTGGGTGTGTTGGTTGCAGAGAAATGGGTGGAATATGTCATGAATGTTATGAGAGTAAGTGATATGATATTAGTAGTGAAAATTTTGGTCGGGCAGAAATTGATTTCAGTTATATCGCCATATGCTCCACAGGCAGGATTGGATGATGCAGAGAACGACAGATTTTGGGATGATTTAATAAGTGTAGTGAGTGGTATGGGTGATGATGAGGTAGTGGTTCTGGGAGGGGATCTAAATGGTCATGTGGGTGAAGCAGCTCAAGGTTATGAAGGAGTCCATGGAGGATGTGCGTATGGTGTGAGGAATGCGGAAGGGGGAAGAATACTCGAGTTTGGGGAGGCTATGGACGTGATTGTGTGAAACATACATTTTAGGAAAAGAATCAGCCGGTTGATTACGTACGAGTCTGGGGGAAATAGTAGTCAGATAGATTATTTTCTGGTCAGGAGGGTTGATAGGAGATTAGTGAGGGATGTTAAAGTTATAGGAAGCGAGGAGTGTGTGCAGCAGCACAAACTGTTGATTTGTGACATGGTGCTTAAGGAACGAGTGATGAGAAGGAGGACATATGTACCTAGGAGGAAAATATGGAAGCTGGGAAACCAATCAGTAAGGAATGCCTTTTATAGTGAGATGAGGAGAGTGGTGGCTGAATAGGAAGCCGTAGATAGAGGCATTAATGAACAGTATAGAGTTAAGAACAACCTCTTGAGAGTTACCGATGCAATATGCGGTTGGACAAGAGGCCCACCAAGACATTAAGTAACTTGGTGGTGGGATGAGGGTGTAGAAGACGCAGTTAAGGAGAAAAGAAGGCTTTTCCGGGAATGGAAGAATGGTGGTAACAGGGAGGAGTACTTGGCTGCCAAGCGCAGGGCTAGAAGAGAGGTATACAGGGCGAAGTCTGAGTCCCAGAGACTTTTACTTAAACTTCACCTTCTCTTTCTCACTGAGACTCAGCTGTCTGGGGCAACTGACAGCAAACCCTTTTCTGTATCCTCCTACTTTCTCTATTCTCGTTTCAAAGCCAAAGGTGGCTGTTGCGTATATGTACGCAACGATCTATCTTGCTCTCGTGTTCCTGAACTTGATTCTTCTGAATTCTCTACTCTCTGGCTTCGGCTTTCCTGTCATTCTCTGACTAAATATATCTGTGCTGTTTACTTATCTCCTAATTCTACTGACTATCAAAAATTCTTTGACTATCTTACCTCTACGATGGAACACATTCTATCCATTTCTCCTTTCCCTGAAATCTCCATTCTAGGAGATTTCAATGTTCACCACCACCTTTGGCTCTCCTCTCCTTTCACTGATCTACCTGGTGAACAAGCCTACATCTTTTCTATCCTTAATGACCTAGAGCAGCTTGTACAGCACCCTACCCGTATCCCTGACCGCCTTGGAGAGAGTTCCAACATACTTGACCTTTTCCTAACAACTAATCCTTCTGCTTACACTGTTCATCTTTTCTCTCCGTTGGGCTCCTCCGATCATAATCTTATTACCTTAACATGTCCAATCGCTCCAGTACGGCCTGTGGACCCTCCAAAGAAACGCCGCCTGTGGCACTTTGGAGCTGCAGATTGGGAGGCCCTCAGGCAGTACTTCTTTGATTTTCCATGGAATGATTATTGCTTCCTTGGCCGGGAGCCATCTGAGTTTGCCTTGCGCGTTACGGAGGTTATTCTCTTGGGCATGGAAGCATACATTCCTTTCTCATATCCTCTGACTAATGCAAGAAAGCCTTGGTTTAATCACGCTTGTTCTAATGCTATCCGCAAGAAGGAGAGGGCCTATAAGAGGTACCGGAGCCAACCCACCCCTGAATCACACCTTTTATATATTTCTGCCTGGAATTGTGCTAAGTCTGTTCTTTGCTCAGCTAAAAACAATTTCATCCGTGCTAAATGTTCCCAACTCTCCAACTCGAATTCTTCTCGCTCCTTCTGACACCTTGCCAAAAACCTTTCTAACAACTTTACCTCATCATCCTTCCCTCCTCTTTTCTACTCTGATGGCTCTGTAGCTATTTCTTCTACTGATAAAGCAGATCTCTTTGCTCAGACTTTCTCCTCCAATTCCACCTTAGACGATTCCGGTGCTATTCCTCCATCACTTCCCCCCACTGACTTCCTCTTGACTGACATTAAAATTTCTTCAGCTGATGTGTTTTCTGCCATCACTGGCCTCAATACTAAAAAGGCATATGGTCCTGATGGAGTCCCTCCTGTTGTCCTCAAAAACTGTGCTTCTGTGCTTACACCCTGCCTAGGTAAACTCTTTCGCCTTTGTCTGTCAACTTGTACCTTTCCTTCTTGTTGGAAGTTTGCTCTCATTCAGCCAGTCCCAAAGAAGGGTGACCATTCCCAACCCTCTAACTATCGTCCAATTGCTTTAACATCCTGTGTATCAAAAGTTTTCGAGTCAATTCTTAACAGAAAAATTTTAGAGCACCTTTCCTGTCACAACCTTCTTTCTGATCGTCAGTATGGCTTCCGTCAGGGACGCTTCACTGGTGATCTTCTCACCTACCTTTCAGACTCTTGGTCATCCTCCTTTCGGAACTTTGGCGAAAGCTTTGTCATTGCACTTGACATCTCAAAGGCTTTCGATCGAGTCTGAGATAAATCTTTAATTTCCAAACTGCCCTCCTACGGTTTCTATCCTTCTATCTGTGCCTTCATCTCTAGCTTCCTTTCTGGTCGTTCTATAGCCGCTGTTGTAGACAGCCATCGTTCCTCTCCTAGACCTATCAACAGTGGTGTTCTTAAGGGTTCTGTCCTATCACCTACTCCCTTTTATTCATCAATGACCTTCTAAGCTGTCCATCTAACCCTATCCACTCATATGCTGATGATTCCACCCTTCACCTTTCCATTTGGTTCCTGCAACGTCCATCTCAGCAGTTACTTCAACAAAAAAGGGATGAGGCTATGGCACACCTAATGTCTGATTTGGCTCGTATCTCTGATTGGGGTAAAAAGAATCTTGTTATTTTTAATGCATCCAAAACTCAGTTCTTACACTTATCAACCCGACAAAATTTTCCTCAGGATTACCCACTAATGTTTAATAATGAACAGTTATGTCCTGCATCATGCTTGAACATGCTTGGGGTTTCATTCTCTCGGGATTTGTCTTGGAAAGAACATATTACATCTCTTGTGAAATCTGCTTCCAAGAGATTAGGTGTGCTAAGCCAATTCCGAACTTTCTTTACCCCTGCACAGTTGTTGACCTTGTACACGGGTTTTATTCGCCCGTGTAAGGAGTACAACTCTCATGTGTGGGGAGGCTCCCCACATGCAGCTCTTCTCAATAGGGTGGAGTCAAAGGCTTTTCGTCTCATTAACTCTCCTCCTCTTATTGATTCCCTTCAACCTTTGTCTCTTCGCCGCACTGTTGCATCTTTATCTCTCTTCTATCACTATTTCAATGGTCACTGTTTCTCTGAACTGTCTGCTTGCATCCCTCCACCTCTACGACGGGCACGTAGTACCCGTCTAGCAACAAACTCTCATCCCTTTTCTGTGCAACTCTCTAATGCATGAGTTAACCATTACTCCCAGTCCTTCATTTATGCAACTGGTCAACTCTGGAACTGTCTTCCTATGTCTGTATTTCCTACTTCCTATGATCTCCAGTCTTTCAAACGCAATGTCTCCAGGAATCTCGAATTGAACTAAACTTGAATTTGGATCTCTTTTGTACCGTTTTTGCTTTTTCTTGGAAGGAACAGTATGCAGGTCTGTGGCCTTTGGTTCCTTCTTCCTTGCATTAAAAAAAAAAAAAAAATCTAAATCATTGAGAAAGGAAAAATATGATTTTTAGGGTTGCAAATCAGGTGAAGAGGGATAATCGAGACATTGTAGGTGAGCGATGTGTGAAGAATGATGATGGAAGGGTAGTGGTGAACAGTGAGGATATTAAAGATGCATGGAGAGAGCATTATAGCCGATTGTTGAATGAGGAGTTTGATTGGGATAGAGAAGGTTTGGAGCCCGCTGATCCAGTGTTTGGCCCTTGGCCTTTGATTGACGCTGCTACTGTGAGTCAGGCAATAGGCAGGATGCAGGTGGGGAAGGCGGCAGGTGTGTCTGGGTTGACTGCAAAAATGTTGAAGGCCTCAGGAGATACTGGGGTGAGGTTAGTCACTGACCTGATAAATAGGATTATATATGGGTGTGTTGTCCCAGATGATTGGCTGAGGAGTGTAATTGTAAATGTGTAAAAAGGAAAGGGTGATGCCCTGGAAAGGGGAAATTACAGAGGTATAAAGCTCTTATGACAGATAATGAAAGTAATGGAGAGAGTTCTAGAAGGAACGATTAGAGAAAGAGTGAATATCGATGAGATGCAGTTTGGGTTTATGCCAGGCAGGGGGACCACTGATGCCATATTCATTGTTCGACAGCTTCAGGAAAAATATATTGGCAAGAAAAGGGAATTGTATTTTGTTTTTGTTGATTTGGAAAAGGCCTTTGACAGAGTCCCTAGAGAGGTGGTGAAGTGGGCAATGAGAAAGCTAGGGTTGGAAGAATGGCTGGTAAGGGTGGTTATGGCCATGTACATGGGTGCTCGCACCCAGGTAAGAGTGAATGGAGCTTTGCGTGATGAGCTTTCCATGAATGCTGGTGTGCATCAGGGGTCAGTTTTGAGTCCCTTGTTGTTTATCATGGTGCTTGAAGCCCTCTCACATGACTTCAGAGATGGACTCCCATGGGAGATGTTGTATGCTGATGATTTGGTGTTGATTGCAGATAATGAAAAGGAGGTGGAGAAAAGATTTAAGAAGTGAAGAGATGGTATGGGGTACAAGGGCTTAAGGGTAAATGCAGATAAAACAAAAGTTATGATATCTAGGGTTGGTGGCAGTACAATCAGAGGAGAGGGAGAGTGGCCATGTGCAGTTTGCCACAAGGGTGTGGGAAGTAATTCCATCTTGTGTAGTGTTTGTGATAAGTGGGTGCACAAGAGATGTAGTGGTATTAGAGGTAGGCTGCGAGATGATGCTGATTTCATGTGTGCGGCGTGTCGGGGAGAGCAGGTGGAGATTGTTAGGCGTGAGAGGGTTGAACTTGCAGGTGAGTCTCTTGAGTGTGTGGAGGAGTTTCGTTATTTGGGAGACATGTTATGTGCCGGAGGTGGGGCTGGAGTTAGCTCGGTTGCTAGGGTGAGAAGTGGTTGGAAGAAGTTCAGGGAGCTGTTGCCTCTCCTGACATTGAGAGGACTCTCCTTACGTGCTAAGGGGTCTTTGTATGCAGCATGTGTTAGGAGTGTGATGCTGTTTGGTAGTGAGACCTGGGTAGTAAAGGAAGAGGATATTCGCATGTTTAAACGTACAGAAATGACAATGATTAGGTGGATGTGCAGTGCGTCCCTGCGTGCAAGGCCTGGGGGGGCTGGGTTTACGATGGAAGAGTTGAGAGGAAGGATGGGACTGGAGTGTATTGATGTTGTGATGAGGAGATGTAGGCTGAGGTGGTCTGGACATGTGGAGAGGATGGGGGATGATAATTGGGTACAGAGGGTGAGAGGTGTTAATATTGGGGGAGGGGTTGGGAGGGGTAGACCGAGAAAGACATGGGACGAGGTCATTAAGTGTGACTTAAGGGTTAAGGGACTGAACAGGGAGGCTGCCAGGGATCGAGCAGTGTGGAGAGCCGCCATTAGGTGACCAAGGCCGACGCATGCAAGAATGTTGAAGCCTTCAAAAATGAAACGAAACGAAACGAAACGAAAGGTGAATGTAGGGAAGAGTAAAGTGATGGTCTTCGAGAGAAGTGAAGTCAGTGAATGTACAGTGAGATTGGATGGGAATGATATGGAGAATGTGAGTGCATTTAAGAACCTTGGTAGTGTGATGAGTGAAGATGGAAGTCTGGAGGGTGAAGTGCTTGAAAGGGTGCAGCAGGGAAGGAAGGTTGCTGGTTCGTTGAAAGCAGTGATAAGAAACAGGGAAGTGGACATGGAAGTGAAAAAGTTGTTACATGACAGTATTGTGATACAAACTCTAACATATGGAAGTGAAGCTTGGACCCTGTTGGAAGGACAGAAGTCAAGAGTGAGAGCAGTGGAAATGAGTTATTTGAGAGGAGCATGTGGAGTCACATGGAGAAACACACTAACAAATGAGGAAGTGAAGGAGTGTTGTGGTGTGGTTGAGGACGTGATAGGAAGCGTTAGGAGAAACACGTTAAGGTGGTTTGGGCATGTGGAGAGGATGGAGAGTGAAAGACTGATGAGGAGAGTGTATGTGAGTGAGGTGGAGGGGGCGAGAGGGAGGGGGAGGCCAAGGATGAGATGAAGGGATGGAGTGGAGCGGTACATGAGAGAGGGGGGTGCGAGTTTGGAGCAAGGTAGTGAAATGGCGGGGGCAGAGCGACATGTAGGCGATTTGTTTGTGGCCACCCTGTGCAGGATTGAGGTGTCTGGCAATAGACAGATAGATAGAAGTATAGTTTTATGGGAGTCTTAGCAAGGTATAAACATGTGAGAGGCACACAAAAGGACAGGCTACAGAGTACTGCACCCTCTTCTGTGTCAACCCCCCAGTGGAATTGGGTCCAGGTCAGAATGACTGCTAGCTGAAAGCATACCAGTACCCAATTCAACAACTGAAGACTGGCTGTATAACTGGTGACAAGAAACAATGTATTTCTCTTTGCTCTCTTGAGTTTTGGATAATCACTCTCTACAGCACTTCAAATGAGTGGGTGGTGTCATCTGACAGTAACAAGCCTCTTCCTCAGCCTATCTTCAGGGAGGGAGCATATGTGAAAAATTATAATTGCTTACTTGTTAGTCTTACAAGATAATTCTGTTGAGAGTATAATGTTTCATGTGGATACAAAACCTTGTCTAACAGCTAATTTAATTTAATATGCAACAGATTAGATGAAGAATTACAGTACACCAAGTACAGTAAACTCCCGATTATCTGGCGCTGCATTATCCAGCATATGACATTATCTGGCGTAGACAGTGGCTGAATTAAAATGGTATCCGGCAGTAAGCATAAAATCTTTGACACTATCCAGTATGAAAGACCCTTTCCTCTGGCTAAAAGTACATTACTATCCTTCATGAGACAGTTCTTGTCATCAAACATCCAGCCATAATCATACAAAAAGAAAATAGAAAAATACACAAAAAGAATGGGTTTATTCTGTACTGTAATATGAAAGTGGAGGGGTGTTGAGGGAGGGTGGGTTGATGGTTGATGGGCCTCGCAGCTCACAGGCTGATGGTGGTGGGTAGGAAGGAGAGATGCAGTGGTAGGCAGTAGAGGAGTTTTGATTGGTTAAGACAGACTAGAGACTATTCTAATACGGTACAGGTTTTTCACTGATTGGCAGCAGGTATGTTGATGTTCTCTCACTCTTCCTCTGCAACTATGGTGCCAATATACAAATGAGCCTACATTGCACTCTAAGTCTCTTCCAAAACATTAATTCTGTAATGGCATGGTATGGACATCAGTAATCCTACCTTCGTGCTGTATAATGCAAGACATGGCAATGTTATGATGAGTTTCCCTCCACCACCTGGCTGGCCTTCTAGTGCTGCCGTGGTTCTCTGACACATTGCATTGCTGCCCCCTCTCCCCTCTCTCTCACCATGGAATTCTCACTTTTTTTTTTTCCCCTCAATACTGTATTAGGAATGTCGTTTACCCATATCTCAAAGATTAATAGTGTTTGGTATGGGTTTTACAATGTGTGTGTTTATACAGTACTGCTGGGTGAAAGAAAAATGGGTCTCCCAGCTATGGGGACTTCGATATTATCCCCATCATCAACATGAAACTGCTTCTGTACATAAAATTACAGTGGACTTACCAGTTCATTACAGTACTGGTATCTTATTACTGTATCACCAACATCTATTAGCTGTTTTTTGACGTTTTAAAGTATTTTGTAAGGGTCAGACAGTGGATGAGTGATATAGAGGTGGGGGGTTAGGGGCCCCTAGGGGGGACTATTGCATAATCCAGCATTTTGACAGTATCCAGCAGGCCTTGGATTAATTACGCCGGATAATCTTGAGTTTACTGAACATTACTACTACTCTCCATCTACAAACTACTTTTTATAGACTATACCGGACCTTGGGATCAGCTGGCTTAGTGGAAAACTTGTCTCGTCTTTCACCATTCTCATCGAAGAGAAGTATGACTCTCTCAGCTGTAGAAACTGCCAGCTTCAAGTTGTTGGGTGACCAGGCAAGAGCAGTAATCTTGGCTGCTCCATCCTGTAATTTTAAAATTTTTAGTCAGTATCAAGGTATATGGAGCATATAATTACAATATAAGAACTGATGTGGAACAAGGATAAGCTAGTTACATGCTATGTGCAAAATTATACATAGGGAAAGGTATTAAGTAGTTAGTTTCATTTCATTTGCAACAGCTCCAACATGCTTGTATCCGTCAGCCTTGGTCATCTAATGGTGGTTTTCCATGCTGCTTGATCTCAGGCAGTCTTCCTATTCAATCTCTTATCCCTAAGGCCACACTATATTACCCTGTCTCAGTTTTTTTTGGTCTGCCTCTCACAACCCTGCCCCTAACATTCACACCTCTCACCTTCTGCACCCAAATGTCATTCACCATTTTCACCACATGCCCAAGCCATCCCAATCAACCACATCTCATTACCACACCAATACACTCCATTCCCATCCTTCCTCTCAACTCTTCCATTGTAAACCTAGCACACCCAAGCTCCTCATTCAAGGATACACTGCACATCCAGCTAATCATTGTCATTTCTGTATGTCTGAGCATAAAAATATACTCTTCCTTAACTACCCAGGTCTCACTACCATACAGAATTAAACTCCTAACAAGCAGCATACAAAGATCCCTCAGCATGGAAGGACAGCCCTCTCAATGTCAGGAGCAGCAACAGCTCCCTCACTCAATCCAGCCCTACCTCCAGCACATAACATGTCTCCCAAGTAACAAAACTCCTCCAGAAACTCGAGAAACTGACCAATTAAATTAATCCTTTATCCTCCACAAACTCACCAATTAAATTAATCCTTTAACCTGCCCAGTCCCAACCAGTTTTTTACCCAGCCTACCCCCAGATCCCGACCGATTTTAGACTTTTTGTTTTTTGGCTCAAACCTCCGCTTTTGGTGAGAAACATCGAAAATTCATAAAGAAGTCGCCCTCCTGAGCTTAAAAATGTTGATACAGGTGTCATTCAACCTTATGTTTTCCTTCTTTTTCAGGGTACCTGGCTAAAGAAAACGAACTATGGAAGGGGTAACTAATTCAAGCCACTTGAAATTACATATTAATTTATTTATTTCGTATGAATTTATCTGTTGTACAAGTCTATATTGGTTTTCACACAATAATATAAGCGATAAAAGCATTGTTCACTCACCCAAAACCCCAATATATGGCACCTTCCTTTACGACATTACCACCTCATCACTTCTGATTATTTCTACCTCTAGCTTCTTTGTTTCTTTGTCCTCCACCTCAGGAATCACTTTCACTGTGAATTTCGTCATTGGAGAGACCGTGGGGCAACATACCTTTACTGGCCAGGTTACTGCTAACAGGTGAATTGCCCAGTGTGAGGGGAGGGGGGAAAGGGGAGGAGGGGGGCCAAGCAGTATCCCCACTTGACAGCAGGTAAAGGAAGGTCTCCCACATATGCCTACCAAAAATCACCAGCAAACGTTGAAAAATGTGCACACAATGGGCCTTGCAATTGAGTGACGTACGATACACGTCGGTAGGTCTGTCCGTGGAAAAAAGTAGCGACGTGCATCGTATGTCGGTGAGACTCGGTGTGTTAACAACTGACAATCTCCACATGCTCTCCTTGACACACTACACACATGAAAACAGCATTATCTCACAATCTACCTCTAATGACACGACATCTCTTATGAACTGACTTATTACAAACATTGCACAGGATGGAATTATTGTATTTCCCACGGCCTTGTGGCAAACCGAACATAGCCACTCTCCCTCTTCTCCGACAGTGCTGCCACCAGCCCCAGATAAGATCACTTATAGTTTACCGGTACCACTCTCAAGCCCCTGTGCCCCACACCACCCCTCCACCTCCCCAAATCCCTCCTGCCTCCCCGTTTACTCTCTGCAACCAACACCAGATCACCAGCACACAACATATTCCAAGGGAGTCCATCTCCAAAGTCATGTGAGAGGGCTCCAAGCACCATGATACACAACATGGGGCTCAAGACTGACCCCTGATGCACACCATCATTCACGGAAAACTTATTACTCAAATCTCCATTCATTATCACCTGGGTGTGAGCACCCACACACAGTGCCACAACCACTCCTCAATCCCAAGCCCCCCCAATGCCCCCTTCACCACCTCTGCTGGGGCTCCATCAAAGACCTTTTCCAAGCCAACAAAAACAAAGTACAGATCCTCTTTCTTTCCCAGACATTTTTCCAGAAGCCATCAAACCTGCCTGGTATTAAACCAAACTGCATCTCAACAATATTCACTCCTCCTCCAATCATACCCTCTAGAACTCTCCACATTACATTCATTATCTGGTCCAAAAGTTTTATGCCTCTATAATCTCCTCTTTCAAGGGCACCACCCCTCCCCTTGCACACATTTACAATCACACTCTCGAGCCAGCCATCTGGATAAACAGACTCATACCTAATCATATTTATCGAAGCAATAACCAACCCCACTCCTACATCTCCCAAGGCCCCCCAGCACTTCGGCAGCCAACCAAGACACATCTGCTCCCCTCCCCAGCTGCATCCTGTCCATTGCCATGTTCACAGTAGCAGTGTCAATCAAAGGCAATGGGCCAAGCACTGGATCTGCTGACTCCAAACTCTTCCCACTCCAGTCAAACTTCCCACTCAGTAACTGGTTACAATGCTTTCTCCAGGAGTCTTCAACATCTTCACTGTTCATCACCACCCCTCCTTCATAACTCATCACACACTGCTCACCCATGACATCCCTGCCTTCCCTCTTCATCTGATCTGCCACTCCATCTATCACCTTCTTCCTTTCAGGACTATTTAGGTTATCCGGCAAAAGTCCCCAAGACTCAAACTTTGCCCTGCATACCTCCCCTCCAGACTTACACTTAGTAGCCATGTATTCCTCCCTGTCACCACCCCATATCCATTCATGGAAAAGCCCTCCCCTCTCCCCAGCTGCAACCTCCACACCTTCATCCCACCACCATGTTAGCTGATATCATGGGGGAGGGAGGGGGGGACTGAATCCATAATCTGAATCAGGAACTCTCAGGAGACTGTTCTTGAGAGCTCTGCACTGTTCATTAACAATTCCCTCAACAGTTCCCCACTTGGACATCACTCCACTCATCCCACTATAGAAGGCATCCCCCAATCCTGGGCTCCTCAACTTCCACAATTTCCTCCTAGGTGCACAGGTCCCCCTCTTCGCCAACCACTCCCCAAGCACCAAACCATATATCAGCAATTTGTGTTGCTGCAGACACTCTTCACTCCCAACAACTTTAATGTGCCACACCAACCTCCCATCAGCCCTCCTAACTGCGAAACTATCAATCTGGCCACCACTTCCCCCAGACTCATATGTAATCACCCCACTGTCACGAATTTTCTACATCGTAACGTTATGTTAAGTAGATCGTGACATTGAGCAATAATTTTTGAATTGTCAGCTCGGGCCTGAACCGTTACGCCCGTCGCGCCATCTCCCGCGCTCGCCGCGCCGCCGATTCAAATGAGAGCTCAGTCTGTCTGCAGTCACAGCGCACGGCGGTACGCCTCTCTAGGCTTTAGTGCTTTCTTAGCGATTTCAGATTTCAGCTTGTATTGGCGTGTGTTCCCGAGCTCCCACCAATCCTTGGCGATCGACTTCAGTACAGTCTCATCCATACCGATTAGTATTTTCCTGTTTTTCCTAGGCTTAAGTTTTTTTTTTTAATATTTAGCTGTTTGTCTGAGTGAGTGAGTGCATTCCTTCATTTGATTTGAATTGGAGTCATGTAACGTAAATTTATTTTCTTGTATTTAATAAATTTACAGTTCGTTTTTCTTGAGCTTTGTTAAATGTAACAGTCGTGTTTAATTTTTCCACTTATTTAATATAGTTTTGCTACTCCACGTTAGCACAACTCTTTGTACTAAATCACGACTGGTACTTAGGCCAGCTTTTGGAATTAATCCTTAAATCCGTTGTGCTAGCTAGGAGTTTGGCTCAGCCAAGATCCTGTTATCTTTATTATTATCATTTTTGATTGTTAAGGGGAGAAACTAACTTTCTTAGAGGCCAACAGTACAATATTACAGCCTAATAGAGCGTCTAGTCTTTGCTGCATACCGTTGAGAAAGTCTATAAATTCTCGACTCTAGAGAATTGGCGAAGTGAGCCAGCATAAAGTGAAATCGCCGCTCGATTTCACAGGTCTATTCTCTCTCAGTAAATGACTCGATAGTCATTCTTAGCACACATAGCTATACATTGTATACACGAGTTATACAATATCATTATCCCTTTGAAATACATAAATTTCCCCTGACATCTGGCGACCTCACGCCAGGATAGAAACGTAAATTTCCCCTGACACCCACTCTCTCCTCTCCTAAAATAAGCACTGCACACAGCCATGCTTACTGCCTCTCCAAACTCAAGGAACCCCTCCCCTTCCATATTCATCGCACCAAATGCGCATCCCCCACATACCCCTTCATATCCATCACCCACATGACAGTTTAACTTCCCTCCCAAAGCTACAATCTCATCATTCCCCATACCACTTACTACATGTACAGTCATCCCGGAATTTTTTTTTTTCTACATTACCTACAGCATACGCTGGGGAAAAAAAAAAATGTGAACCTTCCAAACAAGATTTCACTACCGGTACTTCACAAAATTTTCACTACTGTACACATTATTCTTAAGATTCATTTATTTTTTTAAAATAAACGTAAAGTACAGTTGAAAAAAGCTTCACTGATTACATGCTTATACAGAAGAGGATACGGTACTTAACACAAGAGTTGAGGAAAGATGGGGTGGAGGTTAATCTGGTTATATTGTTATACTGGAGAAATGTAGCTACTGAGGGTAAGGAATCAGTAATCCCTCAGTTATCTGGATGGCCACTATCTGGACCATCCATTACCTGGATGCTCTTACCTGGCTGTTCAAAACCATTCTATCATACATTTTTCCATTTTATCTGGACAAAATGCTTGCATCTGGGTGGAAATTATGGCCACGCGAACATTTTCGCCCAGCAGGGTTGTTTTATTGTTCATGTTTTTAGGGCCGTGGCAACTGCTTGCCAGTAGTAGTAGTAGTAGTAGTAGTAGTAGTAGTAGTTCCCTAGGCAGTCTGGGCAAACAGCCCCGAGTCCCTAACAAAGGCCATGACCAAAACTGGGCTTTCCCACAGAGCTCTAAAGGTGTGTATGTTGTGTTATTCGTGTAGGTGATTGTGTGCAATGCAGTCTTCCATAATGTGCTTAACAGTATGGGATGCTGAGTTACATTTTGGACAGGCATCAGCGACGGAGTCATTCAGCCTCTTCTGGTAACTCAAGAGGGCTGGATGATGCCCATATCTCAGCCCGGCCAGGTGGACCCTGTCCTCGCGAGGGAGACAGGATTCAAAAGGGTGGATATCAGGGGGCCATGCATGCAGGTGAGTGTTGTCTTTAAGTGACTGAATGGATCAGCGAGTTATTTGAGTATGCTGGAGTGAGAAGTGGTTGGAAGAAGTTCAGGGAGCTGTTGCCTCTCCTGACATTGAGAGGACTCTCCTTACGTGCTAAGGGGTCTTTGTATGCAGCATGTGTTAGGAGTGTGATGCTGTATGGTAGTGAGACCTGGGCAGTAAAGGAAGAAGATATTCGCAGGTTTAAACGTACAGAAATGACAATGATTAGGTGGATGTGCAGTGCGTCCCTGCGTGCAAGGCCTGGGGGGGCTGGGTTTACGATAGAAGAGTTGAGAGGTAGGATGGGACTGGAGTGTATTGGTGCTGTGATGAGGAGAGGTAGGCTGAGGTGGTTTGGACATGTGGAGAGGATGGGGGATGATAATTGGGTACAGAGGGTGAGAAGTGTTAATATTGGGGGAGGGGTTGGGAGGGGTAGACCGAGAAAGACATGGGATGAGGTCATTAAATGTGACTTAAGGGTTAAGGGACTGAATAGGGAGGCTGCCAGAGATCGAGCAGCGTGGAGAGCCGCCATTAGGTGACCAAGGCCGACACATGCAAGCATGTTGGAGCCTTCAAAAACGAAAACGAAAACGATATGCTTCTGAAAGCTGGTCTGAGGCGGGCGAGGGGGAAGAGATGACAGTATTTGTGTATGATATCGTGTGCTGGGTATTGTTTTGATGTTCCTTGGTATGTATGGATGTGCTGCCATGTAGTGTAGTGGATGTTGTGGGTTTGTGGGGGCTGCTGTGAGAATTTGGGTGCCTCTCATGTCTAGGTGATCCTTGACTCTGAGGACTTTGGTTTCTTGATGTAGGTGGTCTGTGGGTATAGTAGCTGTGCAGCCTGTGATTATTTTTAGGGCCTTGTTCTGTATGGTCTGTAGAGTGTTGTAGTGTGTTTTAGTGAGGTTAGGAGCCCAAGCAGGTCTTGCATAATTCATCACTGAACGTATATATTGTTTGTATACTGTGGAGGCGGTTTCTTTGTTGTGTCTGAATGTTGTAAGGGCAAGTGACCTCAAGGCATTGAGTCTTGGTGTTATTTTATTTTTGATATTTGTGATGTGTTGTTTAAATGACACTGATGTATGTTACACCAAGGATTTTGTGTGTGTGTGTGTGTGTGTGTGGTAGGGGAGTGTTGTTTATGGTGAGGTGTGGAATGTGACTATGCTCTGCTGTCCAGTTTGTGAGAAGGGTCACTGTAGATNTACAAAAGAGAGCCAAATTCAAGATCCGTTCAATTCGAGATGCCTGGACACACTGCGTTTGAAAGACTGGAGATCATAGGAAGTAGGAAATACAGACAGAGGAAGACAGTTCCAGAGTTGACCAGTTGCATAAATGAAGGACTGGGAGTAACGGTTAACTCTTGCATTAGAGAGTTGGACAGAAAAGGGATGAGAGTTTGTTGCTAGACGGGTACTACGTGCCCGTCGTAGAGGTGGAGGGATGCAAGCAGACAGTTCAGAGGAACAGTGACCATTGAAGTAGCGATAGAAGAGAGATAAAGATGCATCAGTGCGGCGAAGAGACAATGGTTGAAGGGAATCAGTAAGAGGAGGAGAGTTAATGAGACAAAAAGCCTTTGACTCCACCCTATTGAGAAGAGCTGCATGTGGGGAGCCTCCCCACACATGAGAGTTGTACTCCATACACGGACGAATAAAACCCATGTACAAGGTCAACAACTGTCCAGGGGTAAAGAAAGTTCGGAATCGGCTTAGCACACCTAATCTCTTGGAAGCAGATTTCACAAGAGATGTAATATGTTCTTTCCAAGACAAATCCCGAGAGAATGAAACCCCAAGCATGTTCAAGGATGATGCAGGACATAACTGTTCATTATTAAACATTAGTGGGTAATCCTGAGGAAGATTTTGTCGGGTTGATAAGTGTAAGAACTGAGTTTTTGATGCATTAAAAATAACAAGATTATTTTTACCCCAATCAGAGATACGAGCCAAGTCAGACATTAGGTGTGCCATAGCCTCATCCCTTTTTTGTTGAAGTAACTGCTGAGATGGACGTTGCAAGAACCGAATGGAAAGGTGAAGGGTGGAATCATCAGCATATGAGTGGATAGGGTTAGATGTACAGCTTAGAAGGTCATTGATGAATAAAAGGAAGAGAGTAGGTGATAGGACAGAGCCCTGAGGAACACCACTGTTGATAGGTCTAGGAGAGGAACGATGGCCGTCTACAACACCGGCTATAGAACGACCAGAAAGGAAGCTAGAGATGAAGGCACAGATAGAATGATAGAAACTGTAGGAGGGCAGTTTGGAAATTAAAGATTTATGCCAGACTCGATCGAAAGCCTTTGAGATGTCAAGTGCAATGACAAAGCTTTCACCAAAGTCCCGAAAGGAGGATGACCAGGAGTCTGAAAGGTAGGTGAGAAGATCGCTAGTGGAGCGTCCCTGACGGAACCCATACTGACGATCAGAAAGAAGGTTGTGACAGGAAAGATGCTTTAAAATTTTTCAGTTAAGAATTGACTCAAAAACTTTTGAGACATACTCACCTTTAAATCATCATTTTTCTGGTTAAATTTAATTTATTTCATGCTTTGTGTTCCATATTTAAGTGCATAGGCTGTGAAAAAGGTGATTTTCCTAGTGATTATCATGTCTGTTACCTATGTTCACTATGCTGTCAGCTGGTGAACATATTTGCCCTACTCACATCTAAATCACAATTTTTCTGGTTAAATTTCATTTATTTCATGCTTTGTGTCCCATATTTGAGTGCATAGGCTGTGAAAAAGGTGATTTTCTTAGCGATTTTCATGTCTGTTACCTATGTTCACAATGCCGTCAATTGTTGTAGACTACATCTCTGCCATACTCACCTCAAAATCATCATTTTTTGGTTGAAATTCAATTAATTCATGCTTTGTGTCCATTATTTATGTGAATGGGGTCTTAAATAATTGCTATGCATGTCCAGTAGGGAGGTGGTTCTCTGATTTAGGTTAGGTTAGGGTCAGGAATGTCTGGTGCTGGAGCTTCAGAGTCCAATATCCGGACAAGACCATTTCCGGACATGCCTTTGGCTCTATTACATCAGATATTGGAAAGATTACTGTAATTACAGAGTTATGTAATGTAAGAAAACTCTTTCATGTTTTGGACATCTCTGAGTTGGCAACTGTTGTTCTCGTGGAATGTAGAAAACACTACAGTCCTTCCGGTATATGCTGAGCATTTGGGCGTTGGCCTTTCCGGAGATTCCCCCACATACGTTATTGCCAAATCAGGCCCAACACACATCACTCTGTCTTATAATTATGTCAGCTATTTACTACTTCTAAATTAATTTGTATATATTTACTTCTCTAATAAGGCTATTTAGTGTTATGAATTTATCTTTTTTTTTATAATAGCAAAGATTTTGTATGAATACAACAATACTTGGCAGTGTTGCTGTCCAACGTTGCTTTCCTCCGAGCATGGGGACAGGTGACATGGTCAGGGATGACCATGCTAATCCAAGGGTCAGAGACCGAGAGAGAGAAAGAGGCAGACAGACAGACAAACAAACAGAGAGGCTTCCTCTATTCAAATAATTCATCACACTGTACTGTATAGCCTTATTATATAAATAAATCTAGACAAAATTTATAATGTTCCTTTTATTATGCAGAGAGAGAGAGAGAGAGAGAGAGAGAGAGAGAGAGAGAGAGAGAGAGAGAGAGAGAGAGAGAGAGAGAGAGAGAGAGAGAGAGAGAGAGAGAGAGAGAGAGAGAGAGACAGAGAGAGAGAGAGACAGAGAGAGAGAGAAAGAGAGAGAGAGAGAGAGAGAGAGAGAGAGAGAGAGAGAGAGAGAGAGAGAGAGAGAGAATCCGATAATTGACCCCATAGGGAATTGACCCAGTAATCCGACAATTGACCCTGTACGAGGTTTGGCAGCGTCGCTCGTGGGGGAACCCCCAGAATGGCCAACGGCCAAATGCTCACCATATACTGGAAGGACTGTAGAATATAGGAAGCTTATAGGCTATAAGGTTGGGGAAAGGAACTAGTCTACGGTTCAGTCGGGTTTCAGTCAGTTTGAATGAAGTTCAGTCGGTTTGAGTGTAATGCAGTGTCAGTGCGTATAATTTCAGTACTTGTGAAAACAGTGGTGTAATAATTGTCAAGCATTAAGTGTAATAACAGTGAAGTGTTGTCAAGTTGTCAAGCATTTAGTGTAATAACAGTGAAATGTCAAGCATTAAGTGTACTAGCAGTTAGTAAAGCTCATATAGCTCCAGTGCTTGAGAGAACAGTGAAGTGAAGTTAGAGAGCATCAAGTGGAATTACTTGGAAAATAAAGACAGAGAACTTAAGAATCTATCTATCTATAGCCCGACGTCCTAATCCCGCAAAGGGTGACTGCAGACAAAACGCCCCCAATTCGCCCTGTCATCCACCATTTGCCTATCCTCCCCCCAGCTCACTCCCCCCTCCATCATATACCTCTCAATTCCATCCCTCCACCTCATCCTCGGTCTTCCCGTCCCTCTCCCTTCCTCCACCCCACCTGCATACGCCCTCTTAGTCAATCTTTCATTCTCCATTCTCTCCACATGTCCAAACCACCTCAGTGTATTTCTCCTAATCTTCTCAACCACATCCACATCCACCCCACAACGTTCCTTCACTTCTTCATTCGTCAACCTGTCCCACCATGTCACTCCACATGTTCCTCTCAATTAATTCATTTCCACTGCTCTCACTCTTGACTTGTTACCTTCTAGCAAGGTCCATGCCTTGCTTCCAAACGTCAGGGTAGGGATCACGATCCTCTCATGCAGTGACTTCTGGACTTCCATACTCACATCCCTATTTCTCATCACTGCTTTCAGTGAACCAACAACCTTCCTTTCCTGCTGTACCCTTTCAAGTATTTCATCCCCAAAACTTCCATCCTTACTCATCACACTGCCCAAGTACTTGAATGCACTCACATTCTCCATATCCTCACCATCCAACCTCACTGTGCATTCTGTGACTTCATTCCTCTCAAACACCATAACTTTACTCTAGTTTACATTGACTGTCAGATTCCTCTTCTTACACACTGTCCCAAATTCATTCACCAAACCTTGCAACTTCCATTCATCTTCACTTAACAATACTGTATCATCAGCAAACAACAACACTGAAATCTTCCACATCTCACCCTCATTCATTAGAGCCACTTCCACATCCACTGCCCTACCTTGTACCTCCTTTACAACCCCAGCCATGTATATATTAAACAGCCATGTATATATTAAACAGCCATGGAGACATCACACAACCCTGTTTCAGTCCAACATTCAGATAAAGAACTCACTCAGCTCACCATCCACTCGCACAGTAGCCCTAGGTCCTTCGTACATACTCTTCACAGCACTCAACAATTTCCCCTCCATTCCTTATATTCTTAATACTTTCCATATATTTTGCCCATCTATTCTATCATAAGCTTTCTCCAAATCCATGAAGGCAGCATACATTTTCTTTCCCTTCTCTAGATACTTCTCCACTAAACATCTTAGAACAAATATCTGATCTACACACCCTTTTCCCTTCCTAAATCACCCTTGTTCTTCTCCAACTAACTCCTTTGTTATATGCCTAACCCTGTCAATAAGTATTCTACCATAAATTTTTCCATTCACACTAAGAAGGCAAATACCCCTATGGTTACCACATACTTCTCTCTCCCCTTTCCCTTTGTATAAAGGAACAATTATACCTGATTTCTAGCCCTCTGGAACCCTTCCCTCTTCCCAAGCCAATCTATACAACTTCCATATCCACTCCACAGCAATCTCACCCCCTTACTTCAGCATTTCACCACACACTCCATCAATTCCTGGGGCCTTTCCCATCTCGATCTTCTTTATTGCTTCCACTACTTCCGCCCTACTAATCTCTTCCTCCATTCTCTCACCTCTTCTTCTCCCAGCCATTGCCCAACCACTTATACTTGCACTGCTCTCACTCACTACATTCAATAAATCCTCAAAGTGCTCCTTCCATCTCCTCAGTTTCTCCCTCTTCTCCACCAGCCATCTATTATTCCCATCTTTCACTCCCCCACTATATCCCCTTTCACACGGTCTTACTTTCTTTACCTCCTTCCAAAACAATTTCTTACTCTCCCCCCATTTTACACTCAGATTCCTCCCAAACTCCTTATCCACTTTCTTTTTATTCTCCTTCACCAATCTTTTCACCTCTCTTCTCCAGGTCACATATACCCCTCTCTTCTCCAGGTCACATATACCCCTCTTCTCCAGGTCACATATACCCCTCTCTTCTCCAGGTCACATATACCCCTCTCTTCTCTCTCTCATCTTCTCCCCTATCTCTGCTCGCAAGCCATACAATATATGCCTTCTTCTTTTGTTCCACAGCTCGTTTCACCTCATCATTCCACCATATTGTCCCCTGCACACCCCTGCATCTCCTCCTCACTCCACAAACTACTTCACACGTTGCGCCTATCTCTTCCGTGAAAATCTTACATACATCATCCACCCCTTCCATCTGCTGTAACTCATACCTTCCCAATCTTTCTTCCACTACTCTCTTATACTCTGCCATTTTCTCACTATCTTGTAACTTCTCCGCTCTTCTCACCTATTTCCTCAGGTCTTCCCCTTGGTCTCTTCACCTACTTTCTTTGCAGCCTTACCTTGGCCATCACTAAGTGATGGTCAGAGATTCCATTCCCCCACCCTCTCCACACTCTTGCATCCAACACTTGTCTTCTCATTCGCTCATCCACACACATGTAATCTTTCATTGGCATTCGTTCTACAAGTTCACCATCCATCCTCCTCACGACTCCATGTATACCTGAGGATCATATTGTGCTGAAAGTAGGTGTTGGCTATTGCCAACCCCTTACCAGCACGGACGTCCACCAAGGCACTGCCATTCCCATCCACCTCAGCTGGCACACCCCACTGACCAACCACTCCATCCATGCGTACATTCCCAACTTTGCCATTCATGTCTCCAATCAAAAGCACTCTCTCACTCCTCTCAAACTTGTCCATATGTAATAAATGAAATGAAACTGAATAAATTAATCACCGCTCTGGCCGAAATTCGATCTCAGGCCCTCGCGCTTGAATCGCCTGCACGTTACCACTGAGCCAAAGGGAGGATCCTCCACTTTGCCTTTGGGCAACGCAGGCTTTTATACACCTCACTACATCACTCTTTTCTCCCCCTAGCGATTAATTTGGTCAGTTTCGCTCTCCCACATGGTAGCGTAGCATTGGAAGCCACCACTGGGATGTAAGGCTGTCAACATGACATATGACCCTCATAGCCCTTACCTCACATCCCACACCGCTGCTGACCAATGTAATAACTGAAATGAAAATGAATAAATTAATCACTGTTCTGGCCGAGATTCGAACTCAGGCCCTTGAGCTTGAATCGCGCGCACATTACCACTGAGCCAAAGAGAGAATCCTCTACTTTGCCTTTGGGCAATGTGGGCTTTTATACACCCCATTACACATACATGCTTCTACACTTGCCCAAAACTGATCTTTCACCCTTGCCACTCGGTCCTCTGCCGGCGCATACGCACATACAATTGCCCAAGCTTGTATACCTACTTTCATCCTTGCCCATAGAATCCTTGCACCCACTGTTCCATACTCTCTCATATTCTCCTTCCACTTCTTGCTTATTATCAGACATACTCCCTCTCTTGCCCTCTCATTCTCATTAACTCCCGCACACACTCCTAAACTGTATTCCCATTCTCTTACCCTTTCACCTTTCCATTTAGTTTCAGTCAATCCACATACATCCACTCTTGCATCCTCAAGCACCTGAACAATCTCTCTCTCTTTCACTTCATCATTCACTCCTCTCACATTCCATCTCCTCACCCTCAGAACGTCCTCTGTCCGTTCCTTAGTCGTTATCATATGGTCCATGCTGGTCCGAGGCGCTTTATTCGCTTGTGTAGTTAGTTCTTTTTATGGGGTGGGGCACTAACCCACCACCAACCCTTTTAGTCACCTCATACGACAAGCAGGGACACTGGTGGAGTATTCTTCAAACTCCCCTACCCCCAGGGGCAGTATTTACAACGCCTCAGCTGATCCTGTGTACTGTACACCTGAGGGCTTACCATAGGAAGAACAACTCACTGGGCAACATCCTTCCTATACTGAACTACTGCTGTTGGAGCCTGTGGCAGTGTGGGACGTGGAAATAACAATAGGTTTATAAAGAAATTTGGTGTTTCCTCATGAGGAGAAAATAGGTTCATGAAGGAAAATAGCCTAGGTCCAAGACAAAAGTATGTACAAAGAGAATAGGTTAAAAGGGAAAATAGGTCTCAGGAAGGAAAATTTACCTATGGAAATAACTGGACCATGATGGAAAACAGATCCATGATGGAAAATTGATCCAAAGCAGAAAACAGTCCACTGGAAAAATACGTCCATGGGAAAACTGTCTCTGAGGGAAAACAAGTTCATGGGTAAAATAAGTCCATAAGGAACAACAGGTAAATGGGGGGGGGGTTGCCCCATGGAGGAAAACTAGTCAATCTAGGAATAGGTCTCAGAGGGAAAACAAGTGGGTGGGAGGGTTGACACTGCAGGTTTTGCCAGTCGGGCTTGTGTTAGGCTAGTAAAATTGATAATCGGGTAACATTTCATCACTTAATAAAAAAATGTAGTATTGTATTGGTGTGGGCCCTCCCTTTAATGAATACATACCATGTTTCAGGCTTTGCCAATGATACATATCAAGCAAACAAAAGTACGATAAAAAACACAGCAATATAATACCGCACTTCATTCATTGTACTTACCTGTGGAGGCAAGATATTTTTTAGATGTTTGATATTCATTTTGATTCTCAGGTCACAGACTTCACCTAAATCTTGACCATTAACTTGCTAAGGGCAGGACGGACATCATTCTCTCCATCAAATTTCGAGCTGGAATGCCGAGTTGCCTTCACCTATTAGTCAGAATACCTGCAGCGAAATAAACCTTTTGTATAAAGCATTATTTTGATATTCAACCAAAACATGCATATGCTTAAATAATATATATATATATATATTTGAAAAATACTGTATACATTTCTGGACAACGAAAATTTAAGGCAATCATATAAAAACATTTGGGGGGGGGTACCCACCATACAAATTGTTGTACAGGAAACCATATTATTATACTCCACGCATAGTTTTTGCCGTCATACTTTTACATTGTTATTTTCAGTAACCGAGAATGATATGACATATTTTTTTTTTTTTTCAGTCCTTAAAATCGTGGCTCCTTTTTCAAGATATGAAGGGAGACATATTTCGAATGTGCCAAGATGGCCATTAACTTACGTCAGAAAAGGTGCCTCTGCCCTCCAGCTGCTACAGAGGCCATCCTGGACCCCTAGCGGTGGCATCAAACAATGCGTAACAAAACAATGGATAAGTAAACCTCACTTGTACCCAGAAAATGCATATATTTGCGCGGAGTTCTGGTACGTAGTATTTCGGTTAACATTAAACTGTGTCTTAGAGATACCACAAAGCACAATGTGCAGCAGAACACAATGGTCAGGAGTTGGTGATTATTTTTAGGGTGTTGGAAGTTTGTAGGATTCCAACGTGAGTGTCATGGACTCGATGGCTGTAAAACGAGTGAAATGAAAAGAAATTGGCACAGGCGTAGTAACAGTAACTCAGGCTGTGGCTGGAGGTAAACCTTGCTCGTACGTATTGGATTTTTAGCGATGAATTTCCCCAACCTGTAACTCAAGGGGTTTTAAACGTCTATTATAAAAATATTTTGCTCCATTAGATTATTAATGCATCTCTCCAGTAACATTGTGTTGTGATGAGTGTTCTTCATGATGTGGTATTGATAAGTTTCTATAAGATGTCAGGTTGATGGCATTTTCGAGAGTTGCAGTTATTTTAATTCATGTAATTTACATGAATTTGGCACTGCTGACAAACTAATGGGGAAAAATATTTGCCAGTTATTTTGTGGTACTACCGTTATGTTCATCAAGCTCAGGATGATTAGGTTAAGATCGAAATTTCTTCTCTAGTGAGGTTGGCCTGGATCTCCATGCCTGGTCTAACTTAGGAAGATTGAAACACCTCATAGCTATGAGATCATTGGGCAATCAGCAGACCTTCCTTATGAGGTCAGACGAGCAAGATGCCTAGAAGATCATTTCTGACCCATAATCAAAACACTGGGAGAGAGATTGTAGCCATATCATAATGTGTTTGTTTACACCAATTCCTGGACATGAGAATCTTTATAAAACTAGATAAGCCATACGCACAGCAGTAGTGTTTTTTTTTCCTCAGCCACCCCTTGCAGGATTGAGGCATCTGCCAATATAGATAGATAGATAGATAGAAGTTTTAGGGCTTCATTGAAACTGCTTTGGGAAAGAAATAGCTACCCATTGAAAGAGCTAATGATATCAGCAGAGTCATTTTGACATCAATGTCTGGTTGCCCATACACATAAGAATAAACACTATGCATTTGCTGTGTACAGTTATACAAACTTACCTAGTTCAAATACATGGGAGGTTAAGAGACTTAGACATGTCTTTTAGGGTTCCCATCTATCATGAATGCGGAATTCATCTCAAAATCATATACTGTACATAGTCTCCAAAACTTCTCTAATACCCGTACAACACCCTACACAAACCTATATTCCCAAATTTTTGTTAGATGGCCACCTGTCCAAACCAGCTTTAAAAGCACCTATTAATGGGGCGGTAACAACTTCTTCAGGAAGGGAATTCCAATGGTTGACAACCCTCACACTAAACGAATTTGCTCTAACCGTTGTTCTCCAGTGTCCTCTCTTTTTGAGCTTACATGTGTTCGTTCTGGTGTTACCTTCGCTGTATTCAAAGAGCACACTGTGATCAGTGTTATATATCCCTCTTAATATTTTAAAAGTTTCCACTAAATCTCCTCGATGTCTTCTCTGTTCCAGCGTTGTCAGGCCCAGTCGATCACACCGTTCCGCATAGTCCAGGTCCCTGAGCTCAGGTACAAGCTTAGTCATCCTTCGTTGTACCCTCTCCAGTTCATTGATGTCCTTCCTATAGTAGTGATCAGCTTTGTACTCCATATTCCAAATGGGGTCGTACTAGGGATGAGTATAGGGTCTTGCACATATCCAGATCCATGTGGGGGAAATTTCTTCTAATCAGTCCAACCATCCTGTTACCTTTGGCTGCAATTCTTGTAATGTGTTGGGATGATTTTAAATCCAATGTTATCAACACTCCGAGATCCTTCTCTGCTTTTGAAGATTTGAGTTCCTCTCCATTCAAGGTATAGACATATCCCAGATTTCTATGTCCTGCATGCATCATCACACACTTACTGCTATTAAATTTGAGCAACCATTTATTACTCCAATCCTGCAGTCTTTCCAGATCCCTCTTCATAGCTTGAATGTCCTCAAAAGTGTTAACTTGTGTAAAAATTTTAACACCATCTTCAAACATGAGGGTAGGACACTTGAGCTCCTGAGCCAAATCACTCATAAAAATACCAAAAACAGGACTGGTCCAAGTACAGATCCCTGTGGTACTCCTGAGGTAACATCAAACTTTTGTGACTGAACCCCTCTGATTTCCACAAATTGTTCTCTGATAAAAAGCCACTAATCCAGCTTAACAGGTTACCACCTACACCAAGAACTTCCAGCTTCATCAACAATCGGACATGGGGTACTGTATCAAATGCTTTCATACAGTCTAAATAATTTATGTCATCTGGTATGTGTTGTTCCACTGCCACTGTCAACTTTTCCATATAAACCAGAAGGTTGGTCAAGGTGCTTCTCCTTTGTCTAAAACCATGCTGCTTGTCACTCACCAAGGTGTTCTCTTCCAAATGACTCACTAACTTAGACCCTATCAGTATTTCACAAATTTTACATATCACACATGTCAGTGATACTGGTCTATAATTTAATGGCACCAACTTGTTTCCCTTCTTATAGTTTGGGCACACTTTAGCTGTTTTCCATAGAGTTGGTATCTCACCTGTATTAATTGAACCAATTATAATCATTGTGAGTGGCAGTGCTAGCTCCTTATGACATTCTTGCAACAATTTTGGGTGAATACCATCTGGTCCCATGGCTCTGTTAAATAATTTAGTGTTTTCAATAATTCCTCTACCTCAATGACAGTAACAGAAATATCGTCAATCATTGGAACATTGTATACCTTATCAAAATTTGGCATATCCTCTTTAAATTCCTTAATGAAAACATGATGAAAGGCTTTGTTAAATTCATTAGCTGTCTCAAAATCATTCTCAGTTAAGTGGCCATCTCTTTTCCTAACTCGAAAAACATTCTCCTTCAGGTTAGTTTTATTGTGTATAAAACCCCAGAAATGTTTTGGATTTTCTTTGATATCCTCATCTAACCTCTTGGTAAAATCCTTCTTTGCCTTCCTTACAGTGTTTATGGTTTTGTTCCTCTCCTGTTTGTACTCCTCCACTCTTTTGGTTATTTTTCTTGCTCTGAGCCTTTTCCATGCTCTTTCTTTAGCTTGTATCTGTTTTTTCACTTGCTTCATGATCCATTTTGGTTTGGGTTTATTAGTCTCGCATTGCACTCTCGGTACATGGTCCTGTATTAAGTCATGTAATTTACTCACAAGTGTTTTGTTCATCTCATCAATAGATTTACCTTCAAAAGTCTCTCTCCAGTCCACCTCTGACAGCTTTCTCTTCATAACTTCCTTTATGAAAACAGTCCTTTGTGGTATCTCTGTCATTCAACTGTACATGTTCACTATCTACAACAAAATCAAAACAAACAACTGCATGGTGACTTTCCCAAAGGAGAACATATACTAACATTTTCCACATCATGAATGCTCCTGGAAAAATGAGATCCAACCTGGTAGGGTTATCACAATCTAAATTGTGGGTATGCTCTGGTGTGTGCTGGTACAAAAAACAATCATTTACAGCATCCAAGAAATTTTGTGCATCAGTTACATGTTGGCCACTTCTGCACACAGAATTCAGTTCTCAGCACACTTCACTAAAATTAAAGTCTCCTCAAATCAAAACTTGAGCATCCTTATTGTACTCATCACTTAACCTAATCATATCACAAAGTATATTATTTACTTCCCTTGTTGATGCTGGCGGGCAATAAATTGTACCTAACAGAACTCTCTTTTCATACAGAAACACCTCGCACCATGTTGCTTCACTGTAAGAGTGTTCATTTAAAAATTTGACACTAAACACTTCTTTATAAGTATAGCCACCCCACCACCAGGTGCATTTTGAGTGAGTCTATCCTTGTGGTAAACTACAAACCGATTTGTATAAAAAATCTCTGCTCATTAAGTTTAGTTTCAGTCAAACAAACAATATAGGGGTCCAACTTAGTTATCAGGTTTTGAAACTCTATCACTTTATTTACAATACCATCTACATTTACATTTATACATTTAAATTTCATTGTTTTTGCAATGTGGGGCCCTTTCAAAAATTTTGGCTTCTAGTTGGGTCAACTTTGATCTTCACCACTTTCTCTCCCCAAATTACCCATTTGAAATTATTCACATTATCTTTCTTCAGATCTTCATTCTTGCTTTTCGCTTCATTCACCAGCCCTCTCCTTTTATCTCTATCCACCTGGCATAAATCTCGGAAAACTTTGGTGTTCCTGAAGGCCTCTTCCTCAGACATATCCAGTCTGGGTGCAGAGTGAAATGCTTTCCTAGCCAAACTTTCCTCTTCAAAACAAACTTTCAGCAGTCTGGAACCAGTAGTGGAAGTTTCTTTTCCCAGTCTAAAAGTATATACTGTATTTTGTCGTATCAGAATGGGTTCATTCAACCCCATATGATCACTCAGTATTTTCACCACCATGTCTTTGTCATGCTTAATTCTCTCCTTGTTGACTATTGCATTTGACTCCTCCACATTCAGAAATAACACATTTTTCAGTCTAGCAGTCCTATCCCTTTCTGTTTCCCACGCATTCTTCACCTTTTCCTCAATACAATCCTCTACAATGTTTCCCATCTTGTCCCTTATTTTGGACTCCATCTCACTATCCTGTTTTTTAACTGCCTCCTCCAAAGCACTAATTCTATGAGAATTTTCTTCAACCTTCTGCCTAACTGGTCTAGCTGTTTGAGTATCTCTCCCGAAACTTTTTTACAGTGGTTAAATGCACAATAATATGACATATTAGGGACTTGCTGAGCTACCTTACTATACAATTTATACATATCTAAGCTCATACCTTCACATGAAGCATGCACTGAGAAGTGGCAATAGTCACAGAGCAAACCATCACTACCTCTGCGTCGACTAGTAATTTTGTTGTTACAATGACCACAGACATCATTTCCTCTCTCCACGCTGGCTCCCCCGCTTGCCTGTTGCTGTTGGGACCCTCTTGAAGGCAAAGCATCCGTACATTCTTCACTATTTCCAGTTCCCAACATTCTCGAATCTTCACTCTCAACCTTCCAGTATTGAATAGGCAAGTGTTCAACTGCAGTGCAGAGAAAAATTATATAAATATAGTACAAGCTGTATACAATCCATACACATTATATACACACCATGCAGGCTACATATGTGCTTTACATTCACACCATACACACTGTGTACATGTAATGCTCAATATTTATGCTGGTAAACATAATAGACATGCTATTCACATCATACTATGCATACTGTACCCACCTTACACTATACTTCAGACACAGAGTACAGTACAGTAATCCCTCCAGTATCCGTTGTAATAGAGCCAAAGGCATGTCCGAATATTGGTTTTGTCCGGATATTGGTCCTGAAGCTCCAGCACTGGGGGTAGGGGGTTTTTCAAGAATTCTCCCCCAGTATCCCTGCTTGTCGTAAGAGGCAACTAAAAGGGTTGGTGGCGGGTTAGTGCCCCACCCCGTAAAACCAACTAACTTGTAGGAGGAGGCTGTAGCGCGGGCCGAACAGGGTAGTACTCCCGAGGGGAATGGAATGCTGGTGATAGGGAGAGCTGGAGCTCCTTTCACTAGCTACCTAATCATCCTCCTTTGCTGACCTTTTCAGTGTGACAGGAACATGGAGAGTAGACCAGCATACTCTCCCAAACATTTCCTCTAACTATCCTATGCACTACACCACATGCGCTTTACATATCACACAACGTACCCCACTACGTTACAGGGGTTGACACCAGCAAGGGCATGCGGCCAGAAAACTTTGCCCCCGCTACCTAGTGGCGGACTTTGGGGGGAGGCTTGACTGGGGTTCCGCCGGCATAGATCATGGGCCCGGGGCGAGATGGGGCTCGAACCTGTGCTAGAGGGTACAGGGCATTGCGGTTCCCAGGCTGCCGCTTCCGCTCATTAGAGAGGGGCCCGAACCTGGGAGTAGCGCCCCAGGAGGCTGCCCTATCAGTGGGTGTATAATGGCGGGGCAGTTGCAGTGCCAAGCCGCGCTTGGAGGGTGTCCCTGCAGGTGTCCTGGCAGGGTGCCCCGAGGCCACTACCACAGCCACTAGTAAGCTGGTGGGCTAGGGGTCCCAGATCCATTGCCTGGACCTGGGTCTGTGCAATGGGTCGGGCCTTTGGAATGTTTACCCCCCTTTATCTTACCGACTATGAACTACAAAAACAAGCACCAAAGCAAGCCTGAGGACAGCAAATCACCCAGGGGGTTTAGGGTGGGTTCGTGGAATGTGGGAAGTTTGAGAGGAAGAGCAGGGGAAATTGTTGAGGCATTTAGTAGGAGGTGGGTGGATGTGGCATGTCTGCAGGAAGTCCGGTACAGGGGTGGATCAGCCAGAAAGATTGCTGGGAAGGATTGCTACTATAAGTTGTTTTGGCAGGGGGGAACTGACGGATATGGGGGTGTGGGTGTGTTGGTTGCGGAGAAATGGGTGGAGTATGTTATGAATGTCATGAGAGTAAGTGATAGGATAATAGTAGTGAAAATTTTGATTGGACGGGTGATGGTTTCAGTTATATCAGCATATGCTCCGCAGGTAGGATTGGATGACGCAGAGAAGGATAGATTTTGGGATGATTTAATACGTGTAGTAAGTGGTATGGGTGATGATGAGGTAGTGGTTCTGGGAGGGGATTTAAATGGTCATGTTGGTGAAGCAGCTCAAGGTTATGAAGGAGTCCATGGAGGATGTGCATATGGTGTGAGGAATGCGGAAGGGGAAAGAATACTCGAGTTTGGGGAGGCTATGGACATGATTGTGTGCAACACACATTTTAGAAAAAGAGTGAGTAGATTGATTACGTACGAGTCCGGGGGAAATAGTAGCCAGATAGATTATTTTCTGGTAAGGAGGGTTGATAGGAGATTAGTGAGGGATGTTAAAGTTATAGGAAGCGAGGAGTGTGTGCAGCAGCACAAACTGTTGATTTGTGACATGGTGCTTAAGGAACGAGTGATGAGAAGGATGACATATGCACCTAGGAGGAAAATATAGAAGCTGAGAAACCAATCAGTAAGGGATGCCTTTTATAGTGAGATGAGGAGAGTGGTGGCTGAACAGGAAGCTGAAGATAGAGACATTAATGAACAGTATGGAGCCCTTAAGAACAACCTCTTGAGAGTTACCGATGCAGTATGCGGTTGGACAAGAGGCCCACCAAGACATAAAGTAACTTGGTGGTGGGATGAGGGTGTAGAAGCCGCAGTTAAGGAGAAGAGAAGGCTTTTCCGGGAATGGAAGAAGGCTGGTAACAGGGAGGAGTACTTGGCTGCCAAGCGCAGGGCTAGAAGAGAGGTATACAGGGCGAAGTCTGAGTCACAGAGACTTTTACTTGATAATCTAAATCATGAAGGAAGGAAAAATATGGTTTTTAGGGTGGCAAATCAG